>CAVNYN010269364.1:0-10756 GCA_963692815.1 Nyctanthes arbor-tristis
ACCATGGATCGACAAAGTCCTAGTGGACTGCCGTCGCGAATTATGTTACTCAAGATTATTTTCACTAACGTTTTCTCAAAATTTTTCCCTTTCAGATTTTTAAATAATAATAACTTGAAGAATTGTTCTTTATAAAATTAAAATAATTATAGAACCATTTTGTTAACAACTTTCCAGCATTTCGTTGTATTCGCTAATTCCTTGTGCATGTCACTTATATGTCATTGTATTTGCTATTTATTAATGGTATTACAGTTCTAGACATTTTTCACCCCTATATTTTGGAAGGAAAAAGGTAGTCCCGTTCTAAAACCAAACATGGCACCACTCATATATACTTACATTTGTTTTTTGTTTTGTTTCTTGTTTTTCCCCCCAGAATACATATATCCTTATATTTGTTACAATACAAAATGGAAAAGCTAGTTTATATTTTTACGTCCATTACAAAGAATCCTAATTCAATTGCACTTTCTTTTTCGTTCAAATAAAATAATAATTATAATTATTATTATTGTAATGATGTTTTTGGTTTGCAATAAATTGCTTTCGAACCCCACCAAAAAAAAAAGAGGGTAATTATCACCGTTAGTCTCCAATCTTTCAACTTTTACACAAATTTATCCCCATTTTTTTCTCGCCTCATCGGTCATCAACCTTTCATGTAATAGTATCTTTCATATATTAGTCCAGTTTTTTTCCTTGTGTCAGATTTCCGTGAACCCTATAAAATGATGCTTTAACCCTAATATTCTCAAGAGGCTAGGAGATTAAAAGTGAAAATTACGTTATATATAAACTAAAGAGGCTAGGGGATTAAAAGTGAAAATTACCTTATATATAAAAAGAAAACTGAAAATGGGAAGTTGAAAAAGGAATATATATATATATATAAAGTTTAAAAAAATATATAAATATTATTGAAAAATAAAACAAATACAAAAATAAATATTAATTCTATCCCATCTCGCCCGCCCACACCAGTATCTTTTTATTGCATTTTATCACGAATTTATTTCTCATGAGAGAGAAGCCTGATGGAATAATATTTATTTTTAATTATTTATAAGAAAAAGTCTGATAGAAATACTTATTTCTATTACATTATTATGAACATGAAGTAATACTTAAATCAAAGATCCAAGGAAAAAAATAATAAAAACTTACATAAATTTTATTAAAAAAACAAAGATGAGGTATTTTCGCGTTAATAAAAATATTGTATAATTATCAAATATGTGGTCTGAATATTGTTGGAATTAAGACAAATTCTCTGATTACGCCTGCAGGACCGCTGTTTAAGAAATTTAATTGAGATAAAGAAAATAAAAGACGAAGACAAATTTAACGGACTGTCAAAGCTTTTCATTATATGATTAAAGTCGCTACAACCATATAGAATTTTCACTCGCCAAACCAATCCCCCAAATATTAGAAGAAAAATATAACAAGGTTTGCCGCATTTACCAATTTCTACCATATGCCTAACCCGCAAAGGATACAAGAAATCTCAAGACGCTAGGTTACTGTTTTTCTTCACAAGACTCTCCGACCCGACTAAGTGACACCAGAAAAATTGTCCCGAGCTTTACCACATCTAATTTTCTACCCTTTGAACAAACTACAAAGAGTTATAAGAAAACTCTTCAAAGTGCTAGGCACACTAATTTTTCCCTCAACTCACTTGTACCACTTGTGCATGAAAGAAGAGGAAAACACCTCTATTTATAGGTTTTATTGAATTGAAGATAAGATAATTCCTTCTATGATTTGGATTTCGTTTCCTCCAAGAATTCTTACTTTCTTTTTCAATTTAAGATTATTTTAACAACAAACCTAACAATCTCCACATGGCCAAAATAAGCCACATCCTTCCCTTTTCTAGTCTTGTACACAATATTTAAGAAATTACTAGGCAAGCTTTTGACACTTTGGCTGTCCCATACTCGACCACATGAGTATAACCCCTTAGAATTAACAACAAATTCCAAGCATTTCATCGGCTCAATGTCAAAATAGACTTCTTGATATTTGTGGTGTAATTCTCTTGTTGGCTTTCCAGAGAACTCATCAACCATCAACATTACTACAATCACATACCCTACATCACTGTCAGCCAATGCCCGTACGTAAATACAGCTGCTAGAAGTAATATACATCCTTTACCATGGCACCTATCGACACACCATGAGGATATATACACATACTTTATAGCACATCTCTACCTCCCTCACACCAAGAGAGTCGGATTGTCCAAATCCTAACGGTAGATGAACCTTCTCCACCTGGACAATGTCTTCTCGTAGTCAACCAATCTACAATACCAACAACTTGCAACAACCGCCAATTTCCAAACGGCCCCATTGAGAATTTTTGTAATTGCACCAATTTGCAAAAAAGTAGATCATTCTTTCAGGTGCAAGAGGTTTGAAGAATCTCTTACCGGATGCACCTCTCTAAGATTGACGTCACAGTTCCTTCACAGTAAATATTATATGAATATTTACAAGAATATTCCTAGCTAGATGTAGACACATCCTACTTTCAGTCTTCAAATATAAATCTTCCCAATCAATATTGCTCATACTGATTCCAACAACTTTATTAGAACAGATGGACAATTTTCCTTTGAAAGTTTTAAATCGTCCAACCAGAATCAATAAATTCCAGACTTGTTCTAACCACATGTCGAGCTTGATTCTCACCACTTCGTATGCCATGTTTTTCATGTACTTCAGCTTGAGCAAAACTTGGCGTTCTAATACTACTGTTGGGAATTAAGACAAATTCCCCGATTACCCCTGTAAAACCGTTGTTCAAGGAATTTAATTGAAACAAAGAAAATAAAAGACGAAGCCAAATTTAACAGATTGTCAAAGATTTCCACTATATGATTAAAGTCGTTATAACTATATAGAATTTTCACTCGCCAAACTAATCTCCCAAGTATTACAAGAAAAGTAAAACTACAAGTTTTACCGCATCTACAAATTTTTACCCTATGCCCGATCCGCAAAAGATACAAGAAATCTCAAGACGCTAGGTTACTATTTTTCTTCACAAGACACTCCGACCCGACCCAAGTGACACTGGAAAAATCACCTCGAGTTTTACCACACCTAAATTTTTACCTTTTAAACAAACCACAAATAGTTACAAGAAAACTCTTTAAGGTGCTAGGCTTACTAATTTTTCCTTCAACTCACTTGTACCACTTGTGCATGACAAAAGAGGAAAATACGTCTATTTATAGGCTTCATTGGCTTAGAAGACAAAACAATTTCTTCTGTGATTTAGATTTCATTTCCTCCAAGAATTTCTACTTATTTCTTTTTTAATTTAGGATTATTTTTGTCAACAAACCCAACAAATATATTTTCTTAACAGTGATATGGTGATGATGATAAATTATAGATT
Source organism: Nyctanthes arbor-tristis (assembly GCA_963692815.1). Classification (NCBI taxonomy): domain Eukaryota; kingdom Viridiplantae; phylum Streptophyta; class Magnoliopsida; order Lamiales; family Oleaceae; genus Nyctanthes; species Nyctanthes arbor-tristis. Next base: position 3,418 of record CAVNYN010269364.1, read on the forward strand.
TACCCTTTAAAATGTCGTACACCAATCAATCTGTTAATTCTTACTATGTTACCATTTATTTTATTTTTTAAGATGATTGACATAAATTTTATATGAGTAATAATATTTATCTAGACTGGAGGCTGGTCTCCAATCTAGTTGGCATTATATATTGGAGAATAGTAGAGATGCATAATAAATATATGAGAACATTGAATTATTCAACAGTCAATAAGAAAGTGACAACTAGATTGGAGTCTGGTCTCTAGTCTAGATAAATAACATTATTCATTTTATATGTTATAACATTTATAGAATTTTGAGGTCTGAAAAATGGGAAGGCTACTTACCAAAACTGCTATAAATATAATAACATATAAAATTTATATCAATCACCTAAAAAATCAAATAATTGGTAGTATAGTAAAAAATAAAAAATTAATTGATGTGCGATGCGCGTGCACACACATGTATGTTATGGATGACCAAAAGAGGCCGGAGTGGGTGGGTTGGATTGGAAAGAATTAATATTTATTTTATATTTTTTTATTTTTCAATAATATTTATTTTTTCTCTTCAAAAATATTTAGTTGCAATTTTTTTCTTTTCAGTTTTGCTTTTATATTTAAGGTAATTATAGATTTGGTCTCAATCTTTCGAGACAGTGAGGGTAAAATTGTCATTTTATATGTATTAAACAAAAAAGTAGATGCAAAATTGATGGAAGGACGAAACTCGACTATTATATAAAATATTGGGGACGCACGAGATAAGAAAAAAAAAAGAATGGGGAGAGTATGGTGTAAAATCTGAAATGTTTGGGACTAATGGTGATATTTACCCAAAAAGAAAAGAAAAAAACTCTAATAATTCAATTATTTATGATGAAAATCCTAAACACAAATTTTATGTTAGAAAAATATCTATATAATGGGGGTAGGAAAATACAAATACTATTAAGCTGAACCCAAGATTAATAATTTTTTTTTTTATTTAGAACTGCATTGAATTTCCATAGCATGAAATGGAAAAGTGTTATTTGTACATATAAAGTGATCAAAATGTAGACACACACCTGTAAATCTACGCACACGCTAAAAAATTGTTCTTCCAAGGAAGTAAATACAATAATAGGTGTGAGATGCTTTGTTTCATAGAAGAAATAGAGATTAGAGCGCTAAAAAGAAAGGGAATTGCAGAATGCGAAGAACAAGAAACGTGATGTGCATATGCTATTTTTTGTTTGCATTTTTTAATCAAAATTTAATATTATATTTATTAATGAGATGGGTTTAATTATTAAAAGTGCATTTTAATTGTGTTATTGTGGAGTAATACCAGTTAGAGGAAATTGCAAGAAATGTCAAAAAATAAAGGTGTCTTTGCTGAAAAAATGTCCCAGATTTTAACCACTTGCAACCGTCCAAAATATAACTTTTTGGACTAAAATACCCCTAAACAAATTTTCAATGACAAAGTCTGACACTCCTATTTGTCAGCCTATTTATAAAGAGTGCTAACATTTCTCTTATGGAGTAAAAAAGTACTACATGTCTTCTTGTTATTAGGGGATCAGGGAGCTTGTCTCTTAATCCCTCAATAATAGGTGACTATGTGGCACTTTTCCACTCTATAAGGGAGATGTTAGCTCCTTATAGTCGAACCGTTGACATTTCTATTTGTCATTTTTTAGGTTTGAAATATCGAGAACGATATGTCGTAATAAATACAATAGTGGGATTTTGAAGATTACTTAATATTTCTTTTTGAAATAAAATTTGGCCTATACTTTTCTTACTTATTTATCTCTCTCAGTTTACAACATAAATGAATTTATCTCAATATATTCTATAATAACTTTAAATTTTTTTAATCAAAATAATTATAATTATTCTTTACCTTAGATAATAGGTAATATTAGTAAAGTAGCTCATCATAGAAGCTACCATAGTTGCATCAAATTTACAATTGATATGTATATATTTTTTAAGTTCTTTCATCAATAAGGGCATTGAGGTACTTTTAAACTAAAATTGGACACTTTTGCAAAAAATTATAAAAATCGACAGTTTTCTTTACAATGATGTTTTTGGACATCCTTGCATATTTTCCTATTATTTATTATCACCACTAGTGGTAATCACTATCTTCAAATGATATTAAATGCAAGTTCACTTAAATAAATCACATATTCCCATATTTTATTTCGACTTTTATCATTTAATGTCATCGCATGGCCACAAAAAAGCTACGCACATCCCTAAAATTAATTGCATCTACTGTTGAATTCCAAGCAAGAGATGCCAAAGCCTTCTTCAATAGTCTACTGACCCAGCTATACAACCATGCATTCTCCAAGAATAATACGAGTTAAGACTCAAAGTCAGTGCTGCCCTATCATTATACAGATAACAATACCAACAACAACATAGTTATAGCGGCATCCACATAAGCAGTGGCCCGCAAACTCACTAAATTTTACCAGTTAATCTGATGCGAAGGGGAATTCTTGTGAAAGGTCCCTCTTTACATTTTAGGCAGTTGGAAAGTGTTTTTCATCTCATTTTTAAGTGCCCTTTCGCATACTGATTTGTGGAGTTCTATTAAAAATATACCAATTACTTTTACTTGCAAATAAAGAAAACTAGGGCTGATTCTTTATGTTGTTCAAGGCATTTTGTACCCACGCAAGAGATTGTTACATGATGCAGAGGAATATGGCAATCCACACTGTTGCGTCGTTAATTAGCTCTTTCTCGTTCGTTGTGTGGCTCTTGGTTTACTTCTATTCCTTGAATTATTGGCTTGGTGGCTATTGGTTGAGACAACTTAATGTGGCAGTATGATTTCCTTTTATATATAGCCAGATTTTGCATAACTATTATCGTAACTATTATAACTTACGTAACTTTTTTTGTTGAATTTTTTTTATTTTGGTGACTTTCATATTAGTTCACCAATTGATTCACCTATTGTGTATTAACAAGGATGGTAAAATTGTCAATTGAGACATTTAAATAATTTGAATTTTAGATATTTTAGGGTTAAAATTATAAACCGGTGAACTAATTGACAAATCAACAAGGAAGTCTTGCATTACTCTTTATGAAATATATATATATATATATTAAATTACCATTTGTCTGGCGTAATTACTAGATGAAGATAGTTTGTCTAGCGTAAATGCGATTTCATATAGCGTAATTAGAAAATCTTTCCCAACTAAAACTCTATCTGGAACATTATAATGCCATGCCACATTGGCTGTCATTTTTAATAAAAAATTTGTTACAAATGTAATAGTGAAGAATTGAATTCGTGACCTGTATGTTAAAAGTAACATATTTTTAAATCGTTATACCAACTCTTTTATTTGTTAATAATTTTTATTTATATATTATTATTTTCGCGTGCTTTTACTCAAAAAAATATTATTATTAACCACATATATACTTAAAGACTAATTATATTGACACTAATTTTTTATTAATCTCACTAATTTTTCAAATATACTAAAATGGTTAAAATTAAAATAACACAAATAACTATCATATTCTTAACCATTATAAATGTTTGTCCCCTACTATCTTCTTCCCTCTACATGCTCTAGAAATATTAAGAAAAAATGACAGTTATAATTTTTAATTAATCTAAATTAACGATATATATTTAATTAATTAAATATTCAATTTAATTAAGACAATTCATAAAAAAATAAATGTTCTAAAAAAAAATTTATTATCTAATGAACATGGGTTATCAAGTAAGTTCTCCATTCATATTTATTTCTATTGTTTTATTATTATTTAACGAATCCGGGTTATCAATTAAGTTTCTTATTCATATTAATTAATTTTCATTATTTTATGAATTATAAACTACAAATAATTAATTTTCATTATTTTATGAATTATAAATTACAAATTTTTTGTTAAAAAATGCAAAAAATTATAAATTACAAATATTTTAATGATATGAACACTTATCCATCATTGTATAATCAAATTTATCTATAATTTAAACAACTAAATGATGATAAATATGTGTTAGTTATTAAATCAAATAGTAAATCTTATTTCAAAAAATTGAATAAATAAGGGAAAAGATAATAAAATTTAAAAAAAAAAGAAAAAAAGTTAAGAATACTACACTAGCTACCTCAATATGAAATAAAATATAGAAAAAGACCTTATTAACAGATTTTTTATTGAGAAAATTGCAGTATAAAATACCCAAACTAATTTGCTTATATATATACTATTTTTTTAAGAATTATATTTGTTATTTGCTAAACTAAAATAGTAACATGATATTATGTATGAGTATTTGTATAAAATAAAACAAAGTATCACCCAACTAAAAATGTATGTAAGGAAACAAAGTATTAATTGGTTAAAATGGTATGTCGGGAGGGTACTTTCTTATAGGTATGAAAATTTTTTTATGAATGAGTATCGAGTAAATATGGGTATATACATACTTATTCGTATAACTAGATTGTTAACTATTAATATTAAATAAATTAGATTATATAAACATAAAATATAATAAAATATTAATGGAGTACATAAAAGGGCAACTTTTAGTATATTCTTAATAAAACATTAATTTAACGTATCAAATACTAACTCAAAACTGTATATTTACTGCTTTTATTATGCAAATCTAATAGTATGTATCTGTTCAATATTTTATTATTTATTATTATTGAATTTTTTTAGAATTAGTCTTCCAATACAATGCACGGGTAAGATGCTAGACTCATAGGTACTATAATTGATTGTGATTAGATCATTTGATTGCTAATTATTACAACTTTATATAAGTTGGACTTGTGAACTTGAATGACGTGTTTGGATGGGACTCAAAATTATGGACTAAGTTATGCAACCAAATTTATGTTCAATACTCAGATATTTGACTGGTAATATCCAATCGTGATTTGTTATTCGCATATCAATTTATAATTCTAGACAATACAACTGGTCTATTATACTTTATTTATGACATAATGTTTAAAAAATAAACTTATACGTCAATTTTGATATGAATATACATTATAATTCTCACGATTGTTATTATAAAATCATGTTACTTTTTAAAGGATTATATTTGTTATTTTCTATATTAAAATAACAATGTGATATTATGGATACTTGCACAGAATAAAAGGAAGTATCACCCAATTAAAAGGGTACGTGAGGAAACGAGGTGTTATCCAGTTAAAAAGGGTATGTTTAAGGTACTTTCTTATTTGGGCAAAAAAAATTTTATCTGAACAGGTATCGAATGAATACGGGTATCTATATGCTTGATATATATTATTAGACTGTTAACTAATAATATTAAATAAGTTAAATGATTGAAAAGTGAAATATGGTAAAGTATTAATATAGTACATAAAAGGGTAACTATTAATATGTTATTAATAAAACATTAATTTAACGGGTCAAATACTAAATCAAAATTGTGTATTTACTGATTTTGTTATACAAATCTAATGGCACGTATCTGTGCAATGCATGGGCAAGATTTTTTTTCGATTCTACCATTGACAATGACATTGGTGTTATATGATATTTTTTGGTATCTTGGTATCTCGTCTTTTAAGAGACTTTATTTATTGTATTTAATGATAGTTATAATTTATTTTCATTTCCAGCTTTTCATCAAAGGTAGGCACCGGTACAATATAAAATATAATATTATATTCTTTTACAATACTACAATACAATCATACATAAATACATATATGAATGAAATGAGTTGTGTTATGTGAATATTTTTTAGGCTTTTCTATATGAGTTCAATCCAATTGACGACATTATCTTTCAATATTCTTGTTGGCTCTCTTCATAATCCGAATTTTACTATCAAAATTTATTGTCATGGTGAATTATATGAATCTCTTGTAAGTCTTTTCTTTCTTAGGAAGGAAAGTCTTTTTCCGTTGTCACTAAGGAAAAAAGAAACGTAAATTATGGCAGCAATAATTGTATCAAATGTCATTGAATTTTTACTTTACTTACAAATTAATAAATGATGTTTAGCTGTCAATAATTAGATCAAGAATTTTAATTTAACAAGAATTAGGTTTTTCCACTTTAATTATCAATAATTATATCACTAAAGTTATACGTAATGACAAGAATGTTACTTTGTTAATGCTATGTTATTGATCATCATCAAATTATAATATCAAATAATTAGAAAATGATTACTCTAAATGACATATTTTACTGAATATGAAACATAGAAGAATAATTTTAGGGTTCACAAAGCATTTAACGTCTATCTTAACATATAATTTTAAATAAATTTTAACTGATTGCCATGTATCACAGAGATAGTCATGCTATCATTTCATCATATTCTAATAACAGATTCCATTGTAAATCTTTACAAATCCGAATTCTTGAATACAATACGATACTCTATAATTTTAGCCATAAGTTGAAGTTAAAGATCAGTATTCCTGGTATATTGTTACGAAATTTTTATCATTTGACTATATTGTGTAGTGGCACGAGACTTATAAATTCTATCAGGATCAGATGCAAACGACAAATTTTTTTTTTGTAAGTAAGACTCTGATACTATTTGATCTAAGACTTTCTTTTTCAATCCAAGTTACATTTGTAAATGTCATAGTTTTTATATTTTTTTATGACATTAAGTATTTAAATTTTTATTAAACTACTTTTGATGTATGACTTTTTCACTAGATCTAGATGCACTAGTGAAAATCTAATTAACCACTTAAAAGACAAAATGTTTTGTATTTTTAAATTGAGCCACGCTATTTCGACAAATGAAAAGACAAAACCATTGATAAAAGGAGTTCAAGATTACCTTGATACCCCTGCACACCATTTATAGCCATTTTGTCACCTTTTTTCCCCACATATTTGGTTAAATAGAATAATTCTTTTTACTTTACTAGTTTTTGTACGTACATTGCACTTGTTTTGAATTACTTTTCTCTTGAATCTGTCTGGAATTTGTTATCATGATGGTGATATAATCCTATTTATCTCACTGAAAGTTTGTCAAAGCTTAAAAACTAGGTGGAATTAGTTCAAAGTAAGAAAAAATTATGGATTTTACACAACATTGTATAATTTGATATAAGGATCATAAAGGAAAAGGTAGTTTCTAACTGGAAAAACAAGTGAAACCATAAGATATACATGGAGATTTCACACAAACGTGAATTGTATAATCGTAATTGTACGGTGAATGAAAAGTAGAATGAGAACCAACAACTTTAAATCAGCAAAATGTTCTACCATTGATAAAACAAGAAATAAGAAAGAGGAAAAATTGAGGGTTAAATAGACTCAGCCAAGTAGTGGAACCG
>CAVNYN010269365.1:0-19981 GCA_963692815.1 Nyctanthes arbor-tristis
CTTGCCTTGTCAAGCACTCCTCTCCCCTTCACTCCTATTATCCCCTCGTCCTTGTAAAATAACTCGTAAACGACAGATTCTGTGACCTATCGCGATGGCCCCTTCTATGGGTACAAAGAACTGGCCAAAGAGAATTAAAACAAGTAGATATAGGCTCCATATTAATCAATTAACTAGCCCAGGTATCCACTTGTAGTTCTATTTCTTAATATCAATACCTGTTGTAAATCAATTGGATACAAATGGATTTTTAAAAAGACATTGAAAGTAGATGGTACAATTGATAAATATAAAGCTTGATTAGTAACAAAGGGGTACCGTAGAAAACAAGGGCTGGATTTCTTTGATACATATTCACCAGTAACTAGAATAACATCTATAAGGATGTTACTTGCTATTGCAGCTTTGTGTAACTTGGAAATACATCAAATGGATGTAAAAACTGCACTTCTGAATGGCGAGTTGGACGAAGAAATTTATATAGAACAACTTGAAGGATTTGTGGCGAAAAGACAAGAAAAGAAGGTGTGTGGAAAAACAAGACATAAAGCGCAATATTGCCGCCACAAGAAATCAAATTCTACTACCAACAATAACCAAGCCAATGTAGCAAAAGAATTTGTTGGAGTCATTTCTAAAGTTAACATGATGACTGATATTAAGGATTACGGGTCGACATTAGTACAAGAAGGCACACATGCGGATATAGAAACATGTTTGAGACCTACACTCCTAACAATGGCGATAAAAAGATGTTCATGGGAAATGCATCTATTGTTAATTATGTCGCTGTAAAGGGGAAAATGGTTCTGAAATTCACTTCTGTAAAAGAATTGGTTCTTCTAGATGTTTTACATATTAATGCAATTACAAAGAACCAATTCCGGTACAGTTTTAAGCAAAAAGGGTTCAAACTAGTGTTTGAATCTGATAAATTTATTCTCACCAAAGGGGAAACGTTCATAGGAAAGAGCTATATGGTGGAAGGCCTCTTCAAACTCAACGTACTTGATTCTTTTGCCTCTTCTTGGTTCAACCTAATCTTCTTAGACAGATGGTGTCAAGTCATCTTGTTCTAGATTTTTGTTCACATGAAGGGATGATGAATCATCTTTGTTTTCATTTACATGACTTGAATCAAATGCTATCCTTTAATTCCTACGAGTGGTCCAAACGTGCGTTGCACGTTGTCTGTATCATGAAAATCATTTACATAATGGTAGAATATATTTTGTTATAAACATACATGCTAGCTAAAAGTTGCTATAATTAAATGACTTGCTAAGATATGATATATCTTCATTGGTCTAAAAAAAGCAAAAAGAAAAAAAAAGATCATGAGCCAAGGCTCACATGGTCTGATGGCATTTGATTATGTTTCCCTCACTTTCATCAAAGTTCACTTCTTCCCTTTTACATTTTTTTGTCATAATAAAAAATATCATCTTTAGATTGTCCTTAGAATTAGAATGCTATTAATTATGGAAATTTAAAATTATAATTTGATTGGATATTTGTCTTTACTTATTATATTTAAGTTAACATAACATTATTGTATAAAATAAATAATAAATATATAAGTTTGAATCATTAAGAATGTCTTAAATTGTTTTCTAAGTCAAATAAATTCATTTATGAGATCACAAAAGTTTCATAGGAATGCCATTAGTTAACACTAATAATTTGATCAAATTGTTGAAAACCCCAAATAATTAATGAAAGAAGGTTTAAAAAAATTTAAAAGGTTAAAGTATTTAATTATTTCTAAAAAGTTAATTATCTAATAAAATGTACAATTAAAAATTATAAACATATCTTCAAATTCATTTGAATGAAAATATTATGAGAATCGAAGGATACCTAAATAGTTGTTTATACCAAATAATGATAATGATGCATAATTTGCAATAATTATAAAAGTACTAATAATTTTAAGCAAATTATGCCTAATAAACCAGAACAAAAGATAGAGCATGTGTATATAATTGTTTTTGGCTTTGAAATTAAGAGAATTGTACATACTTTGAATTTTTCTTTTTAACAAAATTATAGGGACAGAGGTTCCCCCTCCCCCCAAAAAAAGAAAAGGATACGGGGAGAAAATATATTAAAATTCATGTAAATATTTTTGTTAATATAAAAACACATTTTTAAATAAAACTAAATGAAATAAGTTTTTCCTTTAAGTTCAAATAAAAGAATTATAATAAAAACTTTGTAAGCATATTAAACTTTATTTATAAATTCACCTATCATTGATTTGACAATTACATAATAATCACCACACATTTTAAACTTCAATTAAATCTCCACAACTCATTTCCACTCGTTATAAATTCCCTTTATAAATTGATTTTATAAATCTAACCAAACGGGTCCTTAATAAATACTATTTATTACACAATTAGTACATCACAAAATACTAATTGATGACATAATTATTTATATGAATTAAACACTAATCAATTGTAAAATTAAAAGGGTACTATTGACATTAATAAAAAAGTCAAGGTTAAAAGGGGGAAGTGAATGTTTTACACTCATTTCCTCTTTTAGATAGTAGTGACGACCTCTATCTTTGTATGGAAATATATGTTCAAACCATTCAATTTCATTTGATTTAATTATGGTGTTGTCTTGAATACCTTGAACTCCAGATTTAAAGACTAGAAATCTGTATGCTGCATTGTTATTGACATAACCAATAAACACACAGTCAATGGTTTTAGGACCAACATTGGTAAAAGAACTTGAACCTTTGCAAGGCAACCCCACACTTTCAATCTTTTATTAGCAGGTTGCTTTTTATTCCACATCTCATATAGAGATTGATTTCCCTTCTTTGGTGGAACTTTATTCGAGACGACATTAGCAGTAAGTAGAGCTTCACCCCACATATTAAGTGGTAATCTAGAACCATTAATCATAGAATTTATCATATTCTTTAATGTTCGATTTTTCCATTCAGCCACATCATTTTGTTGAGGTGTATATAGTGCTGTAGTTTGATGAACGATTCCATGATAAGCACAAAATTTTGCAAACGCATTGGATTCATATTCCCTCCTCTATCTGATCGCATAATTCTGATTTTCTTGCTCATTTGAGATCGGAAGAGCGTCAGCTTTATATGTCTTGAACATATTGAAAGCTTCATCTTTGCTATGAAACAAATATACATAAAAGTATTTTGTATTTTCATCTATAAAACTAACATAATAATTCTTTCCACCTCAACTTCGTGTTGACTTGAAATCACCCAAATAAGTAATGAACTAATTCCAACACTTCAGTTGATCTGTTGCCTACTGATTTACAGGGCTTGTTAACAAATTTTGATTCAACAGAAGTTTCACATTTATGTACATCATCCAATGGACATTTAGGTAGCAAACTAAAACTTACCATTCTATATAAAGATTTGAAATTGACAATGCCTAATTTAGCATGTTATAATGTAGAAGATTCAAGCAAGTAAGCTGAAGCCTTATTTATATTATTATGTCTAGGCACATAAGACGACGACATAATATGATAAGACACATGCTCTCTAGTGGCGTTATTTCCATTGATTATGTAAAATCAAAGGAGAATATTGCAGATCAACTAACAAAAGGTATACCAAAGGAGAAAGTGTTGTATTTATCGAGGGGAATGGGATTGAAGCCAATACAAAAATGAGTAGCTTGGCGGAAACCTAACCTAGAAATGTAGTGATACGCATCTAGGTTCAATATGGAAAACTAGTTGAGTGAAACTCAAGATTTTAGCATACTATATTAATCATTCCTTTGATAAAACTTGTATGCTATGTGAGAAGATAAGGATGAAATTGTAAGGATTTCTTAATGACATTATCAAAGATTGTAACAGGACACTCATAAGTATAATGTCACCTATATAGGAATAATGTGGGGTCGCATTTATGAGAATGAAATAGGCTAAATTCTCTAAAGCTCCTATGAATCTAGGATCGTTCAAGACCAAAAAGAAAACAACTGTATAAATGGTAAAGTGTGCATATTTAACATGCGTGATGCTTGTTGTCTAGGTTTACTAAATATGGTGATCAGTTCAATGTCTCCTATACACACTGCCTCATCAGTAAATCTGATAAGTACTTACTAAGGAAGGTTCAAGTCCAGAAGACATCCGCTCTAATGCATATCAAGTTAAGGTTTTCTCCAAGACACTTCAAACGCTGCACTGACAATATTGCTATATAAATATGGGGTATTGTTAGAGGTTTATATATCAATATTCGTGTTAAAGTATCCCACATCAGAATGGAAAAGAAGTTGTAACTACTTTATTAGTGTGAGCTGTAAAGATTTAATAAAAAGAAATAAAGATAGATTGGGTTGCATTCTATTATTATATATAGATTACATTGGGCCTTGGGCCTCTGGGTCTTGTTGACCAAGAATTTCTTTTTATTTTTCCCTTTTATATTTCCCTTTTATATATCTTGTTTTTTATAGAAATTCACACTTCGGTTAATACAGATAGAACCAAGTGTTTTTTTTAACCAAAAATATGATATCATTTCATGTCATCAAGCAAACATTGTACAGCAAAGTCAGGAGGGTGCTCTCTCCACACGCAAGAGAAGCACCTCTCAAAACCGAACCTGGCAAAAGCATGAGCTACTCTATTAGCCTTCTAACTAATCCAATTACATAAGGGAAAGGAATACATGGACATTAAGTTGAGAATTTTTTGTATCACAATTCCCTCGTCTCCTCAAGAGCTAGGATTGCGAATAGCATTAGTCACCAATGAGGAATCCGTCTCAATAGCAAAAATGGTTAAACCTTCTTCAGTAGCCACTTGTATGCCGATAAGAATTTCCATACATTCACCAATGAAAGGACCCAAATTTCCTAGGAAAACTCGAGTAAGGCCCATAACAAACTCGCATTTGTCGTTACGAACTACTATCCCAATCGCAAAATGAAAGACATGTTCTTTAACAGATGCGTCGACATTCATTTTTAACAGACCATAGTCTAACTTCTCCCATTTATGTTTGTTTCAAGAGATGCTCTAACTTTCGAAAGATGTAGCAAGAATAGTGTCAAATGCTAGCCAAAATTCTGCTAGGTAACTTGACACACCAATGAGAAGTTGCTGGGGCTTGGATTTCTTTTTCTCAAACAGCCATAAATTTCTTTCCTTCCAAAGTTTCCACAGGAGTACGAGGAAAAGACCAAATTCGTCACTATTGAACTCCTTTTTTGCTGCTAGAATGGTTTCCCCTACGGTTGGGCCAAGTTTCTTTGCAAAAAAGAACAAAAAATACTCTCTTCCCAAATATCCATTACAGCGTCGCAGGAAATCAAAGCATGCTAAACGGATTCACTAGCTGCTCTACATCGATCACAAAAGGGAGAGTCAATAACTTTCCGAAGCCATAAATTTAACTTGGTCGGGAGGATATCAAGCATAACACGCCAGACATGAATCTTTACTTTTACTGGTACCTTAGCTTTCCATAAGTGCTTCCACTACTGTCTCAAGTGATTAGTGTGTGTTTGTGGGTCTCCTTGCAAAGTAATAGCTAAATGGTAACCAGATTTGACATTGTATTCACCAGAATTTTCAAAGTGTCTTATAGGAACATCATGAGAATTGGGACAACCCCCATGGATTTTGCCAATAGCTTTTTGATCAGGGATTAAAAAAAGTTGTTTGATGATTTCCCAATTCCATGAACCATCATGTAATAGAAGATCATAAACAGTCAAGAGAAAATTATCATTTGAGGGATGATAGGCATGAATGAAAAGGGACTTAGGAGCAAGGGGAGGAGAAAACAGTGATTCGTCGACCATCTCCTATTCACCATCAGATTCCTTTTTGCAGCAGCTCTTGACCCTATAAAACACTTCTCCAAAGATATGAGCTATACCCCTTCGCCTCAGCGAGATAAATGGACAATAAGGATAATATTTGTGTTTCAGGACTTGCCCCGCCACAGAATCTAGATTGGTGAAAATGCGCCATGCTTGCTTTGCCACTAATGTGTGATTAAATTGAGATAATTAACGAAATCCGATCCCTCCAACCAATTTGGATCGATACATAATCTTCCAATTAGCCTAATGCATTTTATGTTTCTTATTGCTATTTCCCCACTAGAAGGATGCTTCCAACTTTGACAATTCATCACAAATTCCTTGCGGTATCCTAAAGACATTCATTGTAAAAGTGGGAATAGATTGAACCACCGATTTTAAAAGGACTTCCTTTCCTCCTCCAGAAAATAATTTGCCTTTCCATGATTGCAACTTATTCCAGACCCGTCCTCGAAGACCATCAAAAACTAATTTTTTGCTCTTTCCAATGACAGAGGGTAGATCAAGATACTTGTTATAGGAATGGATCATTTCCAATCCAAAAAATTCCATAAAAGATTTCTCAACTTCACTCTTGGTATTTTGACGAAAAATAAGTGCGGATTTCTGAAGATTTACCTTCTGTCCTAAAGCTATTTCATACCAATGTAGCATGGTTTTAACGTTAGAACATTCCTCTAAAGTGGCTTTACAGAAAACCAAACTATCATTGGCAAAGAAAAGGTGAGAAATCTGGGGGCCCAATATTGAGCATTGAAAGCTAGTAACCTGTTTATTCTATTCAGCTTGCAAGAAAAGACGAGATAGGCCTTCCGCGCAAATGATAAATAGATATGGTAAGAGAGGACACCTCTGTCTCAGTCCTCTAGTAGGGGATAAAAAACCTATAGGTACTCCATTGAGCACAAAAGAAAAAGTTTCAATGGAAAAGCATCTTTCAATAAGTCGAATCCAATGTGGAGAAAAGCCAAGATGGGTTAACATATGAAATAAGAATGGCCACTCCACACGGTCATAAGCCTTCATCATATCAAGTTTAAGAGCGACAAATCCAGTTTTCCCAAATAGAACCAAGTGTTGCGTCTGATCAACAAAACACTATCTGAATTGTTGTCTAAAGAGTTGCATTTGATCAACAAAACTCTATCTGACTTTTTGAGTCTATAAAAGGGAATCAATTCGACAGGATTATTCATTGAGTTTTCACGTAAATCCTTCTCATTTTTGTTCAATATTCTTGAGAGAAATAATACACTTAACATTTGCCAGGTCTGGATTAGAAATGCTCGAACTCTGGGTAATAGATTGTTGAATCCTACTAGCAAAGTGCTCAGCGAACTACAAGCAAAAGGAGTAGGGGCGAAATTTTGTTATAGACATAGATTTTCTATTCTCAATCTTACATTCAATCAGTGATTCTATTATATTTTAAATTTCGCTCTTTTCCGTCACTCTTTATGTTGGAATTTATTATTATTTTTTTTTTGTTTTCACATATTGTTTCTAACACCTATGAGTACCAAAATTGTTTTTCTACATGTGCCATGCATGTGAATTTGGCATTCATCCTCTGCACTCAGTTTCCTTTACATGTTCAACATGCTCTTCATCCGCAACATTATCTGACCCTGCAGCCAGCGGTTCCAGGCACCTGTGCTTCTTGCTTGTGGGTTTGTAACTCGTGGAGGTACCCATGTGGGCCGTGCCATCTTGATCTCCACCTGGAATCTATTCTTGTGCCGCCAGCTGATCAGCCATCCGCAAGTGGTTTTATTTTCAGGATTCAGGTGGCTGCTGGTGGTGGTGGCGACGGTAGTCATAGAATGCTGTTCATGAGTCTGATTCACAATCAAGGCCGAGTCCAGATCGGAAGAGCAAGTCCAAGTCCAATATGCTTTTGGTGGTGGTAGTAGTGGAACTGGAAGCAAAACAAGAAAGCAGATTTACTCTGTTGTGGGGAGAGTGCTGACACAGCAGTAGTTTCTTCTATTATTGGCATTCCATTTAAAAAAAACTTTGCATTTCACAGATAAAAAACATTACAGCTGAGAAAAGGGGAATTTTGTCAACCCTTCTCCAACTACATCATCAGAAAAAAGGATAAAAAAAGCCAAAACTAAAATTTACAAAAACAGCATCAGCTATACAAAAATACGGACTGCCACAGCAGCCAAAATCAGCAGCCCAATTCACGGAATAACAGCAGCACCAGCAAGGCACCAGCAGCAAACATTTCCAAACAAAGAAGGCAGCAACAACATCCCATTTCAGGGAGCACCAGTAGAATCAGCATACCCTAGCAGCAACCAAGAAAAGATATTGTTGGAAAACCAACTAGATAAAATGAACAAACAACAAAAGACTTTATTTACGGGAGGAGGAAGGCTTAAAAAACACTCAACTTTATATTTCTTATAATTGACTTGATATGAAATGTATACAAATCAAACCTTTTATAGGCTTCAAGAATATACGTTTTCTACTAATTTATGAAAACCTAAATGCATCACAATTAAATAATAACATAACTTCAAACATAACTTAAATAATCTATTAATGAAATAATAAATAAAGTTTAAGTTTCTAATACCCCCCTTTAAACTTGATTTATTGTAACTCCGAGTAAACTTCGAAAGTTCAAGAATAAATCAATCTTTAGTGGCTTGGTGAATATATCGGCAATTTGATCGTGAGACTTTGTGAACTTTAACTCCACATACTTCTTATCAACACAATCTCGAACAAAATGATACTTCATATCGATGTGCTTGCTACGATCATGAAAAACTGGATTCTTGACCAAAGACAATGCCGACTTATTATCAACAAAAATCTCCGTCGGATCACTTTGTTTCAAATAAACCTCTTTTAACAAATTTCTTAGCCAAGTTGCTTGATTAACACCTGATGCAATAGCAACATATTCTGCTTCACAACTTGAAAGCGTAACAATTGGTTGCTTCTTCGATGACCACGTAAAAGCTATATCACCCATGAAGAATACATGACCGCTTGTGCTCTTTCTATTATCCACATCTCCACCCCCAATCACTATCACTATAACCAATAAGTTTGTAATCAGTCGAGTGTGTGTAAAATAGGCCATAGTGAATAGTACCTTTGACATATCGTAAGATTCTCTTTGCTGCCTTCATATGTGATACAGTAGGGTTCTCTATGTAATGACTAACAAGACCCGTCCCAAATAAAATATCAGGTCATGTGCATGTCAAATACCTCAAACTTCCAACAAGGCAAGTAAAGAGTTGAATCAACTTTTTCACTATTATCAAATCTTGACAACTTTATTCCACAATCAACGGGGGTGCTAACTGGCTTCGAGTCTTCCATTTTAAATCTTTCAAGAATCTTTTTAGCATAAGCTTCTTGAGAGATGAAAAATTCATCTTCTTGTTGTTTTACTTCAATGCCAAGATAATAAGCCATCAACCCAATATCCGTCATCTCAAACTCTTTTGCCATAGTCATTTTGAACTCATCAAATAATATTTGATTGTTTCTTGTAAAAATCAGATCATCAACATATAGGCAAATAATCAAAATATCACCATTGGAATTCACCTTGCGATATAACGCACGTTCATAAGGACAGTTGATAAACCCATTACTTTGAAGGAATTTATCAAGTCTCGAATTCCATGCCTTTGGAGCTTGCTTTAAACCATACAAAGCTCTCTTCAATTTCAACACTTTCTCTTCATGCCCTTTCACAACATATCTAGGACGTTGTAGTATGTAGACGTCTTCTTCTAGATATCCGTTCAAGAACGCCGATTTCACATCCATTTGGTGAATTTTCCAACCATTTTCTGCAGCCATAGAGATAATCAGTCTAATTGTTTCAAAACGAGCTACAGGTGCAAAAACTTCATCATAATCAAGTCCACGTTTCTGACTGTATCCTTTAGCTACCAACCTGGCCTTGTAGCGATCAATTTTACCATTTGCATTCCTCTTTTCTTTAAATATCCACTTGACTCCAATTGGCTTTTGATTGTCAGGAAATGTGGCTAATTCTCAAGTTTTATTTTTTCCAATGGCTTCAATTTCCTCATCCATGGCTTTCTTCCATTTCTCATCTCAAACGGCATCATCAAAACCTACAATTGCATGATCAGCAAATAAACAAAAAAGAGTTAATTCTTCAAGATGATTAGTTAACTCTTCAGTGTTGTCATAGATTTCTCGCAAACTCCTATATCGTTGCGGCCCTTCACTCGAGGATGAAGGTGTTCCCTGACCAAGTATTGAAGGTGGACTTGGAGGATATGTTGCATGAGATGGAATGTTCGAGACTTCTTCCTCATCATCATCATCAAATGGGAAGATATTATAATTTTCTTTTTGCTGAAATTGCCAATTCCAAATGTCTTCTTCATCAAAATAAACATCCCTACTAGTAATCACTTTTCTATTAACTATGTTGTAGAGTTTGTAGCCTTTTGATCTTGAATCATAGCCGATAAAGACATATTTCTCACTCTTGTCATCTAATTTGCTCCTCCATTCTTTTGGAATATGAGAATAAGCAATACTCTCAAATACCTTCAAATGTGACACACTTGGCTTGAACCTACTCCATGCTTCTTGTGGAGTGATATTCTGCAAACTCTTTGTTGGACAACGATTCAACAAATACACAGCACATTGAACTGCTTCGGCCCAAAATTCTTTTAGCATTTGTTTAGTTTTCAACACGCTTCGAGCCATTTCCATAACAGTTCTATTCTTCCTCTCTACAATGCCATTTTTTTGAGGTGACATAGGAACCGTCAACGAATGATGAATACCATGATCTTCACAAAACTTCTTAAATAAATTCGATGTATACTTTCCTTCTCGATCTGAGCGTAAGGATTTGATTTTGTAGCCACTTTGATTTTCAACCATCGCCTTGAAATTATTGAAAGCCTCTAATGCATCGGATTTTTCTCTAAAAAAATAAGACCATGTTTTTCGAGAAAGATCATCAATGAATAGCATGAAATAATTACTTTTACCAAATGATGCCGGTTTAATTGGTCCACAAAGATCTGTATGCACCAATTCAAGCGGCTTTGTTGCTCGAAAACTTTCTTTTTTTGGAAAAACTTTTCCGAGATTGCTTCCCATAAAGACATTCTTCACAAAGTTGATTTGGACGATGAATCTGTGGTAGCCCCTTCACCATGTTACTTCTTCCTAAGAGATTCAAACTATCAAAATTTAGATGTCCGAGTCTCAAATGACATAGCCATGCGGAATCATTAATACTTGCCTTCAAGCATTTAGCTTCTCCATTTTTAATGTTCAACAAAAACATTCTATTCTTCGCCATCGGCACCTTTGCAACCAAATTTTGACCTCGATCACAGATTGTCATGTGATTATCACTCATTCGGATGTCATATCCCTTCCCTAAAAGTTGGCCCAAACTCAAGATGTTTGATTTCATAGACGGCATGTAATACACATTAGAAATAAATTGGTGCTCTCCATTCTTCATTTGGATAAATATTTTACCTTTCCCTTTGACCTAGACCTTTGATTCATCTCCAAAAGTCACTTGGCCATCGTGTTCTTCAAGTTCCACAAAAATAGATCTATCTTCGCACATATGATTGCTTGCACCGGTGTCTAAATACTATGACGTGGTACCTCCTCCTTGTGTTTTATATCGTGTGCTCTTCCGATCTCCAAAAGCAATGTTCCTTTGCCTTTGTCTTCATGTTCAACATAATTGGATGTCTCATCCACATTCATACTCCGGCACTCCCATGCATAATGGCCAAACTTGTGACAATTGTAGTACTCAATTTGCGACTTGTCAAATCTCCTACCATCATTTCTTCTTCCTCCTCTTTGTGGAGTTTGTCCTCCTCTTCCTCTTGTATTATATGATTGATGGAAACTCACAACATTGTTGGCTACATATTGGAAATTTCTATCACCTCGTCCACGATCTCTTCCACGTCCTCTACCCCTTTGTCTTCTAGTATTCCTTTCTTCATTCTCCTTCAAGGAAATATTTGTTTTCAAGACTTGTTCTACTGGCTCTTTCTTTTTCTTTAATAACTTCTCCTCATGAGCTTGCAATATGCCTACAATTTTGTCAATAGTCATTGCATCCAAATCTTTCGATTCTTCAATAGCCACCACGATGAAATTGAACTTTTCATGTAATGACCGAAGAACTTTCTCAATCACTTGAAGATCACTCATTTCTTCGCCGTATCTTTTCATCTCATTGACCACCACCAACACTTGTGAAGAATAATCCGAAATTGATTTAGATTCTTTCATCAACAAGGCCTCGTATTCTCGTCTCAAAGATTGAAGCTGAACCTTCTTAACTTTGTCAACTCCTTTATATATGGTTTCAAGAATTTCCCATGCTTCATTTGTAGTTGAAGCATTTGAAACTCTTTGAAAAATCGTATCATCAAGTGCTTGATGAATATGCAAAGAGCTTTTTGATCTTTCTTCTTAGACGTCTGTTGCAAGTCTCTTTGGGCTTGAGACATACCTTCTTCTACTTGAAGTTTGAAACCATTTTCTACCAAATCCCACAAATTTTGACTTCCAAGATAAGCTTTCAAATGAATACACCACGAACTATAATTATCTTTGGTGAGTCGAGGAACGGGAAGAGAATTGTTGTTTGCCATTTTCTTTTTCACACTTCTATAACCTTGCTCTGATACCACTTTTGTTGGAAAACCAACTAGATAAAATGAACAAACAAAAAAAGACTTTATTTACGGGACGAGGAAGGCTTAAAAAAAACTCTCAACTTTATATTTCTTGTAATTGACTTGATATGAAATGTATACAAATCAAACCTTTTATAGACTTCAAGAACATACGTTTTCTACTAATTTATGAAAACCTAAATGCATCACAATTAAATAAGAACATAACTTCAAACATAACTTAACTAATCTATTAATGAAATAATAAATAAAGTTTAAGTTTCTAATAGATATGTACGCCAATGCCATCATAAGAAACCATGCCAACAAACCCACAGGAAGAAGAAAGACAGCACTGCGTCCAAATCAAATGGCCAAAGCACAGAATCAAGGCAGTCTTCCAGATAAAAAACACCATGAAATCTTAAATCATTCATCACGATGCAATCAAATAAAGCCAAGAACCGGACAGAATGAAAATTTTTCATTTTCTTTTTTTTTTTTCTTTTCACTTCCGGGACGAAAATTTGCCAAAATGACTTGCAAGGATTTTCCTTGGAGTATTTGATCGACACTGGTGATGAAGCATCCAAAGGTAGTTCCATCTGGCTTTTGATTATCTTGAACATTTCGAAATCCACCAATGTTTTTAGTACAACTTGGGATCCTGGAGAAAGAGATATGGTGGCCTGAAGTTGAATCTAATATTTAGTAAATGAGTGCCTCTTTCTTCTATTTAACATGTCCTGTTAGTCGAAATCTATCAAAGTATAAATTGTAGTCCTTTAATAAGTTATTTTGGAACTTGTATTATCTACTGTCATGTTGTATTGTGTGTTTCTCGTTTATATTCTCTTGAAACTAAATCATTTGGTTCATATGTGATACGTTCTTTTTGATTTTATTCAAAATCAATCTTTTACTTTTCAAAACGATTGATACCAAAAGGTTTGGATATTTGTCCTTCTCTCTATATTTCTTCTCAATTGGATCCATTGAATGACACAACTTTGACTTATCTCTACAGCTCTAACATTCGCGTGTTGGTATAGACTATACACATCATCATCTGATAATACATAAGTGTTCTATAATTCTTAATTATATGTTGTACGTTTCTCCGTCTAATGAGCTTCTAACTTGATTTCTAGAGATTTTTGAGAGAATGTGTGATTTAAATTGAGTTGAAAAGTGAAATACTGTAAGCTAAAAGTAAATTGTATGGTTAAGATTGAGTTATGAAAAAAAAAACAATTTTTTGAAAAATCTCCAAAGAACAAGGTGTAATAAATTCAAGTATTTAACCTCTATTGAATCAATTAAAAGTAAGAAGTGATCGATCAAAGGTTAATTAGAGATGGATATTTGAATACAATTACTTGGCGAAAAAAGTAATGAAGATTCTCATATACTAGCGCAGGAGATTGATGGTCTTAAATTTACAAGCGAACCAAGTTATTCAAAGAATCGCTAGGGTGTATGGTTCTATAACATGCTCCAATAAGTAGAATATAATACCTCTGAATTTTATTAGATACACTTCTAGCAGATTCTGTCCATAAATAAAGCCGTTTTTCTTTAAAACAGGGGGGAAAAAGGGGGAGAGAAAAAAAGAGTAAATTTAGAGCTAGTGAATTTGTTCAGTTTCTGACGAGAGCAAGCCACAAATCACCATCAACACGAATGGACCAAAGCTGAACTTCAGTATCAACAACGAGATTGTTCCCGACGCGGTCACGAATCCTGTTCCAATTGCCGGTCAAGACGTACGATATGCTCGGAGCCTTGGAATCTTTCTTCATCACCCACCTCCTTAGTTCCACATTGTCTTCTCTAAGCAATGGATCGATTATCTTCACCCTCATCGATGCCATGTTCCGGAATCCGTTAATGCGTTTTGACAGATATTCCTCTTCTTCTGGCTCCAGAAACTTCTTCTTAATTTGTCTTTTTGGAATAGAAAAACGATTTTCGTTGTCTCTGGTATCACTAACGAAGAGTTTCTTCCGTATAACCAACTCCTCTCGGGACACCATTCTTCCTTGCGCCAATTCTCGAATCTTGTTCTTGACTTCTTCCGGCAGCCCAACAGCCAACTCCGCAGCTGCATCTTGCATTTGAATCAGGTTTTCTGACTTAATATTTCTTATACGTTCTACGTTCTCTGTAGAATTCAGTTTAACGAGATTATAACAACATGGCTCCTTGCAATTTATATCGAGCGGTTCTTCCTCCTAAGCCAATAGTCATCGTCGTCGTCGTCATCATCAATGATCTTGTGATTGCCATTTTGACACGAATTCATGTGATCTTCAATCGATTCAGTTCTTTCAATACTACCTTTTTCCTTAAACCTCTCGTGGTTTTCTCTGAGAATTTCCATACTTGTGACTATACGATGCAAAAAGAACTCTGAGAATAGAGGGTAATGGAAATCGTTAGCTGGATAATTCAATGTCAAAAGTGAATATTGTAGTAAAAAGTTTCAAAACTAATGACATGGGAGAATGCTGCGGTAAAAAATTTCATAATCAAGATGCATACAGCGGATTATAATTACCTCTTACCTCTATTAGATTGGGTGATTTTTTTTCTTCAGCACTTTCAGACTTGTTCGTCTTTGTATGGAAAACAAACCTCGCCGATATTTGGACCGTCTAATAAGAGAAACACTTACTTGAAGTCATGTTAATTGGAGTGAGTAATGAATTTCTCCCACCCGTTATTGGTGTGTGTGTGTATATATAGATTTAGGCAAGTATTCCCTATTCTAATTGAATATAGGATACATATCTTAGTAAAAAATTCCAGTACTCCTAGGTTTCATATATCTTTTCCTAATTCTAGTTTGATTGGGTGATTCTTAGTTTGCTCAACTTCATAATATCATGACAGATGAAAAAGATAATTAGTTTTATAGAAATCTATGCACACATCGGATGGAAAGTGCCTCCTAGAAGTGCTAAAAACTTTTTTATAAACTCAAAACTTCAAACTCGCTCTATATTTTTAATCTTCTTTGTCAAAACATCCTCTTTTCCACGTTGCTTTGAATTCGAAAAATATTGGACTAAATTTTAAAGGAACAAATCCTACATTGAAAGATTATAAAATATATTTTTTTAAAATGAATAAAATAATTAATTAAAATGCATTTTCAGAAAAAAAAAAGGAAAAGAAAAAACCCAATATAACTTTTAAAAAAAAAAAACTAATATACATTAAGTGCTCAAGCTATTTTTAATAAGATTGGCCTCTTAAAATGAAATTCTAATTCTTAGATCATAACAGAGCACGTAAAGGTATGATTTCAACTCTTTATAAGCTACTTATTTGAAAGCAATAGGTACATGTTATGTTTTGATTGAAAAAAAAATAGAAAATAAAAATCTATATACAAGTGGCTAACAGACACAGTATGAGTGGGTTGAAGAAGAAAGGAGGTGAAATGGTGTCAGACGCATGTGTAGCATGCATCTAAGCAAGAGGCCACAGCTCAACGTGGACAAAAAGATTAATGTGGCGTGCTACGAAGCAAGTCACGCGTGTGTCTGACACTATTTATAACGTTTAACTTCCGATCTTTATATTATTTCCCCTTTGGTCCCATTCTCCCACCTTTTTCCTCCGTTTGGTCCAATTCTTTAACCTCCTTCATTATTAGAAAGTGGAATACTAGTAAGTACCATCAATCCATATACAATATTTTTCAACCAAAATCTGTTAGGACACCTAGTAGAAATGCCATAGATTATATACTATTTTTCGATGAAATAATACAATATTTTTTGGTGAAAATCCATTATGTCACTTGAGCATGTCCAATGCACAGTCTTGAGTCATTAGTAGTGTAGAGGTGAAAGATAGAGAAGATGATTTTAAATCATGTCGGCAGAAAAAGATATAGGAAAAAAGAGAGTGAAAAGTGAAGATGAGAAATAAATATAAATTCAAAATAATAATAAAATATTAATAGATAATGTAGATATGAGAGTGCATTTTTAGATTTTATTACACGTGATACGAGAGAGAAAAAATAAAAAATTTTGTACAAATAAAAGAAAAATAATTAATTAAAAAGAAACAAAAGAGATCCGTCAATTTTTATACATGGATCTCTTTTTAGACTTAAGAGCATGCCCCCTCACCGGCCAGGTGAGATTCGCTGCCTAATTCTCTTTAACCGTTCCGATCAAATTTCAAACCAAGTCGCAAGGCTAAAACAGTAAATGCCAACGCCTGCCCACAACGTTTCTCGGACTGGGTTTCTAGTTTCTCGGACGCAACAACTTGTTCGGTCTGTTTGATAGCGAAACACTTTCTGCATGTTTTTCTTCGCCTTCTCATTTCAACATTTCACTTGCAGCAGTCAAAATCACAGATTGTTAGTCTGTTCCCCGTCAAAATCCCTCTCTTCATCTTCAGATCTCGCTATCCGGCAGGATAACCATGTCAGACGCTTTGATCAATGGCCTCGCCGGTGCTGGTGGCGGAATTATCGCTCAGCTCATAACCTATCCTCTCCAAACTGTAAAGGATTCTTTCAATTAAACGATCTTTCTTCTGGTTTTGAATGCCTCCACCCCCATGGGTTGTGGTCGAGTTGTGCTTTATGTGATATTTGACTGTGGTAGGTGAATACGCGTCAACAAACGGATCGGGATCCGAAGGAGAAGAAGAGAAATATTGGGACTATGGAACAAATGTGTCAGGTTTTTCTTGGTCTTTTCTTTCTTTTTATTTTCTTCAATGAATTTTTCAGATTATGTTTTCTAATTTTCTTTTTTCCTTAATTCCTCTATTCTTTTTGAAAGTTTTTGTTGTATTTATGGAAGTAGTGATGATCTATTTGTAGGTAGTGAAGCACGAAGGATGGAATCGGCTGTACGGAGGTTTAACTCCGTCTCTAGTCGGCACCGCTGCGTCTCAGGCGAGTTCATTTTACTCCTTCCTCTTCAATTGCTGCTAATGTGTGCAGTTTTTATTAGTTTTATTCGGTAACTCCCCTGTTATTGCTAAAAATTTCGTTGTGACATTTTCTTATTATCATGGCATCGTTCCTGGATTAAGCAACACGTCTAGAACAGTTAACAGAAACAGATAACAATTCATTTTTGGTGGTACCTCGTTAATTCATTGCTGGACTGTAATATACACTGATACTTGATTCAAGCACCAACCCCACACACCTAAAAATAAAAAAAAAATAAAAAATAAAAATAAAAAAGAAAAGAAGAAAAATGGGGGGTGGATAGATAAAAGAAGGAAATTGCTAGGTACAATTATTTGGCGAGATGATTATTCTTTTATTTAGTTTCCCGAGTTTTTGTAAATGGACTGGACTTTTAAATTGTCCAGGTAGCGGATAGCAATGTTCTGTATTGGATGAAAGATAAATTGATGGGCATAATTGTCAGATTGAGTATTGTGTGGTCCCCTGGCATTGGCAAGTGTGCCAGCTATCAAGTATCCTGACCTCATCTGCTAGTTGGTTGACAACAATCCACCCATATTATATAGCGAAAAAAGAATAAAAGAAGAAGAGAACTCTTGTAATCAATAATGAAACAGAGCAAAATTATGCACTTCTACTGTGAATTTTTTTACCTAATTACCTGGATGTGCTAGGGTGATATTATTGAATGCAGCTTATGGAAGTGGAAACTATATCAAATAATGAGCCCATCTTTGTATGAAGTCATGTTCTTGCGGTGAAACTATGAGAGACTCAAATAGGAAGGGGAGAATTATGTGATCATTTTTGACAATGAGATCTATAATTTCAGTTGGAGAAACCTGATTTTCTGAAAATAAATTTATGAAGCTCATATTGCTTGCTCATAATCTAAATTAGCACGAGAAAATTTCAAATTTGGTATGGGGTAGATTGTGACTAGTGATGAACTCAAGGTGACCCACTTCTGTAAAAAGTTTCTAGCAAAACCATGTTTTCAGTAGCAAAAGATAAATTTACAAAAAATAGAAGACTGTCATGCTCATCTTTTTTTTTTTTCTATATGTATGACTGTATCTTTTCTCATTGGTAACCAAGATAGCCAGTAGGCGGTAGCTGGTCACCTCCTCATGAATTTGTCTTTTCAACTCATTTTAAGAATTCTAAATTTGTATGCTAAATTGAAGTTTATGAAACATAATATCTGAATACCTAGAAAATTTGGCTTTCAAGTTCCAGGACATGCAATTATGGTAATTTTTTCGCCAAGCCATTTCAAAACGAGAGCTTCCTTTATTAGTCTGTTGCTGATTGATTATGTTATTGTCTTGAACAGCTAAAAGTAGTTTCTTCTGAGCTTGTTCATAACCCTCTAATAATGCACTTTTCTAATGCAATTTTAATAATTCTGCCAAGTTGAACCTGAAATTTGTCTTGGGATGCCAAAATTTCTGCTTATATCAGAATAAAGTATGCAGAGTCTGTCTGTTATATGGCAGTCCTTTTGTAAAACCAAGGTTTCTGAAACTAGTATGTAGTACTTGAAATTCTTATGTTAATATGATTGTCGTAATAACAAAAATGAATGATAAACAAATTAAACAAATTATTATTATCGTCATCATCAATATCATCATCATCATCATTTGCCAAGAAGAGCATAAGTTTCCTTATAGCTAAAATATGACCATTAGTAGTCTACATTTTTGGTTTCTTATGCAAGTATACTTTTTATGGTACAGGGTGTTTACTATTATTTCTATCAAATATTCAGGAACAAGGCCGAAGCTGCTGCCCTTGAACGAAAGAGGAAAGGCTTTGGTGATGGATCTGTTGGAATGTTCTCATCACTTTTAGTTGCTGCTCTGTCTGGGTAATATTCTTGTTGCTGCAATACTTTCAGTCAACTGTTGTTATACTTTTACTGTGAAATTTGTTATATTCCTATTTCAATATTCTTGGCATCTTAATTTCCTGCCATTACTGCCGAAGTGCCTATAACCATTCAGAAATGTAGTCAATACTTTATGAGAAATGATCTAGGGCTCTGATGCTTAACTTATGCTAGGCAAACATGAAATGGTATGTTGGTATATCCATTAATTGGCAAACTGAGTTAATGCTGGGTCTTAAATTTACCCTGTTGAAGTGTTGTTTTGTGTCCATCTTGCTAAGCATAAGCTAAGTGATACTGCTCAATAGATCATTTATGTCTAATCTGTATATCCACTGTTTCTTCTGCTAAAAAATCCAGATTCAAGTACATTATAATCCTATCAGTTGGGCTGTAAGAGTCAGACATGCACTCGACCTTTTTCCAATTAAATCCTAGAATCTCAAGTTGACTCTATTTTTGTTCTCCACTTAGTAGACAAAGATATACAAGTAATCACGTGCAAAATTTGGATTCAATTTATTTATTAGCTTTGAATATAAAACTTATATGAGATTTATTGCACGTGATTACTTGTATATCT
>CAVNYN010269366.1:0-22572 GCA_963692815.1 Nyctanthes arbor-tristis
TGAATGCAGGAACAGACAAGTGATGTTTTTGGAACTGTTGAAGATTGGGAAAAACAAATGGAGGCTTTTCTTTTGTTGCAGCGACAATTGTGGCTTCTTTGAGTGGCATGATGAGTTAGTAGAGAAAAACTCTTGCAAATTCCCTAAGAAGAATGATGAAACTAGTAATGTGGGGGCGCATGGTGACACGATAAACGATAATGATGACTTGTCTCACCTATTGGAGAGGTGCACAAGGATTACGGAGTCGAGGAATGTTGAGATTTCGATCACCATCCGCCCAAAGAGGGAAGATTAGAGTAGATGATAGATAGTTCTCTAGTATGATAGCTAATGTGATGTATGTAAATTTTTAAAAGCACGTGTCCTATTTCAATGTTCTTATGGTCGTTGTGACACAATGTTTGTTTCTATGAATTTTCGGCATGGTTAGACTAGGCATCAAACTGGCTCTCTAATTTTTAACTATACTTTTTTGGGCCAGTTTTTAATATTTAATCTACAAGTGTTCGTTGTTGTGCATGTATTTGAAATAAAGAATTTACATAGTTCTGATATCTACATATATGTTTGAAAGGTAATTAAATGTAACATGAGGGACAAGATTTCAAATAGCTCTCATTAAATTTCACGGTGACGACTTGCATAGTATTTTAGTGTTGGATAAGATTAATCATTTCCGAATGGAGACCTTCTTGTCTGGCTTATTCCTCATCATCAAGCAAAATCTACCATGAGCAACATATTCTTTTATATATCTAACTTGGTAAAATTTGGATAGAAGCTCCCGGTAAATATGACCTATCCAACCTGTTACAATCATTACCAAGTAGGCACCAAAACATTTACACTGCAATAGAATCATACAAGCCATTAAAAAACACGTAAGCCTTATATCATCATAAAAACACATAAGCCTTATATCATCATAAACTCCGTACATGTTAATACAAGCGAGGAATAATCCCCTAAACTGATAATATCACCAACTCGAAATTGACACATCCAGTGAATGTCGGAAACATTAATAAACTGAACATTCATACATTAAAAACGGCATGACCCACTAAATTGAGACATTATCAACTAATGACTGGTAAACATGGCCTAATAATGTATTGGTGTGAACATTGCACCCATATGCATCTCCAAGTCACGGGTGAATTCCATGAAGGTGGTCTTA
The DNA here is from genome assembly GCA_963692815.1 of Nyctanthes arbor-tristis. Taxonomy (NCBI): domain Eukaryota; kingdom Viridiplantae; phylum Streptophyta; class Magnoliopsida; order Lamiales; family Oleaceae; genus Nyctanthes; species Nyctanthes arbor-tristis. The sequence continues at coordinate 1,184 of CAVNYN010269366.1, forward strand.
CACGCTTAAGCCGAATCTGCATGCTAAGCCTCTTGATATAAAACATCAAATTGGGAATTAAATTAACAACATTGTTTTTGCAACCAAGGCCATTAAATACATTCAAAGTTGTGGTAATTGCAAAATTGACATTGTAAAATGGCTACTAAGTCAAATGAGTTCACCGTTGTACTTAGGCCAAATGTACTATCCTTCGGCAACTCCGTCCCTAGCGCGACCGTATTCACCTGTAGGAGGTTAACGGCATATGAGACAAACCAATCTGGAGAGTAACAGGCCTGCATCATGCTAGCTATAATTCAGGTTGAATTCAAATTAAAACTATCCAAAATGTTACATTTTCCAATGAAAGAAATTGACATCTGAAGAAGTAACCATATAGGTCCAAAAACGTACCACTAAGCCTTGGTGTGGAGGCTGTATCGGGTGTTGGATCATGTTAGCGGCTGGAGCTAAAGTAGCAGGCTACAACAAAATATCCACATCCATGTTAGCTTGGTAATAAAAATGTTCAACTGTTGGTTTTTATCATATTAAATCTAATTTCTTCTTCCAGAATTCTTGTGTTTATTCTCTCTTTTCATCAAATTGTCTTATTCTGCTTCCATTTCTATCTCTCCCCTCCTACCCTAAATAATAGGGTGTTGCTTCTATAATTACCTACAGATTTTTATTAATTAAACATTATTTCTTCTCCTCAAGCTCTTCTTGATCAATTTCTTAATCCCGCAGTCCGTCTAATTCTGCCCGCTTTTCTATCTCCCTTGTACATTTCACTCTTCTTTATTCATTTGTTCTTACTTATACTTCATTCAACATCATTAAGACTTCTATGAGTTTGATTGGTGGAAAAAAATACAATCAAGGAAAAACATAGTGATAGGCATAGCATCCGTGAATATATGCAATGGTATATCTTCTAGCTGCCAAAATAAGAAAAGTAATTATTGTCTACTTGAACAATCTCATACATACTTAGCATCTGAAGCAACATATTCACATTTATCTGCAATAAATAGAGGGATACAAGAATGACAAAATTCATCACTTTAAATAATTTATTTATTAAAATTTTAAAAAATTTCAATCAAATTCACCTCATTCAATATTTTCCATGCATTTGTAAAAGATCCTATCCCTGTACAATGTCTGTGGCTCTCTGCAGGTCATTTTCTTATCCAATGACATAATTTACATGCATGAATAATGAACATTCATTATCTACATTCATATTCTGTTGAAAGTTTATCTAAAAAACTTACAACAGCAAAAGCTATGATCCCAACAGAGAACAAAATGCAACTTATAAAACAAGTACCATCGAATTATTTATTTTAGAAAAAATATAAAAACTCATACATATGACATAAAACGTGACATTACAATTAGATGAAACAAAATTAAATAAACAATCAAAATGCAACACATGCCTCATAAGTAAACGGCAATCAATAATACAAAAAGCTCTAATTTGAAATTTCATGTAAAAATCACCATTTTGATAAATGGCAGAGAGTAACTAGCCTACTTCAAAAGGTGACTTGGGCCCTTCATCTTTACCTTCCTAATTGCCGGCCAGTACCTTGGTTTCAAGCTCGTTAAAACCGCTGGAAAATGGACTTCGTGGTTCTCCACCATGAAAATCGGAAGCAACATCTTCGAAAAATTCCATGGTTGGGTCGTTTTTCAGCTCATTGATGAATAAGATCGATTTTTGCAATGGAATTTGCCAAGAATCTAAAATCCCCAATGATATTTTTAGTCGCTATTCACCAGAGCCCTAATTTCGTTTGTCTCAGCCTTCTTCATTTAGACACCGTGTTTCAAACTTTGGGTATTTCAATTTATCACGATATTTTGTACCGAGAAATTTATCGCGATGTTTTACACCATGGAACTTCTCGCGATCTTCTATTTTTTGGACCCAGAATTGACCCTGCATACCCAGCTGTGTAACCTGCGAACGTGGGATTGAAGCCTGCAATTAAGTTCCACCCCTCGTCCTCCCAACTCAAAAATTCTAAACCCCATTCTGGCAGTGCCCAAAAAACTGAGAAGTTTGCCCCCTCAGAAATCCATCTACAACTCGGGTTCCCCCTTGAGCATCTGCAACAGTATCCTCCCTCGCTAGGGGAAAATCTGATTGTTCCGACAACTCCCAAAATTTTACCTTCCATCTGAAGGAGTCGAGGAAGAAATTGGAATTGCAGAAAATCGAGGAATTTGAAGGTTTTGGAGAAATCTTGAAGCTTTTTTGGTGAACTTGGGGTGTTTGTTTTTATATGTAATGTGTCAAAAAAATAATAATAATAACTGAAGTTCAGATAAAAAAAACATAAAAGCAGTGACATCTTTTTCAAATGGCAGCCGAACTTGAAATTCCCATTCCTTACCTCCGTTCCCCCAAATCGGAAAACCATCTTTGACCGTTCAGCAGCAACTTGCATTTTTTCTCTTTGAACTTCTGTAAATTGGAAGCCAGCTGGTGCGTTTCCGACATGCAGTGGAGAACAATGGCCAGAGTTAGGCAAGGGGGCCGCGCTTCAAATTTTTCTTTTTTTGGGAGGGGGTTAGAAAATCGATTTACAGAGGATGGGGAAGAGAGAATCGGGTTTGTGAGTTTGGGAGGAGGGAAGTGGGTTCTGTGGTTTTAATTTTTTGTGGGTCCTTGTAAGGGAGGATTTTTTTCCTCAGAAAAATTCTCCTGGTATGGCCATCCATTCCTTAAATCTCATACATTTACCCATCTTAGCGATAATAAATTCACGTTAATTGTAGTTCTACTTAATCTTAAGAGCACGACTTATACAAGGCAAATTGAACGTTCATTTTCACTACCACTCTAACTTGAAAGAGAGTGTTAAGGAAACAATTATGAGCTAGATGTACAAAATTCAGCCACTTGGGGATCAAGTGATTGAGTCATATCAAGGGATTAAGGATCAAGAAATTATGTATTGTGAAGAAATTGTAGGATTATTTATTTCCTTCCTATTATATATATATATATATAGCCTTGTATGCTATGGGAGAGTAGTCTAAATACTTTATATATTAATTATTTATTTTGCAAAATAAAAATTATAATTTTTATTGCAATTGATTAGTTGTTGTTACATTTGGGAGGGTGAATTTATAACAATAGGTTGCAGACAGATTGCACAAATATATTATTTCAAGACACTAACTATTTAAAAAGACATCATCCTTTTCGTTATCACTAATATGTATCACTATCTTATGCAACAATGTAACAATAATATATATGATGATAAGTTTAATTAGATATTAGATATATAATAAAAGTATTTAACTCCTTTAAGTAAACTTGTTATTATCACTCGTGATTACATTAGCATTATTTTATACAAAAATGTAAAATATGCTACTTCTTCTGTCTCACTAAGATATATATGCTTATATTCTATTTTTACCCGTTTCAAATTATAAGCCATGTTTATAGTAGAAATATAGTTGAAATCTTCTCGTGTCCTTTTATCTAGTGTGTGTGTGTGTGTAAGGGCTTAGGTGGGGTGGAGGCCAACCTGGACTTGGGCACACCCCATTGATAAAAAACATTTTTTTGACCATATAAATAATTAAAAAAAATTAATATATAAATTAGTATTAATTTATATTTTCAGCACATCCCGATATCGACGATTGGTAGTATGTGAATTGTTATCTTTCCAAAAAAAAAAAAAAGCATTGTTATTAGTCACTTCAATTCAATAAAATAAAATAGAACCACTAACGTGAAATAATAATTATAGGAGTTTGATTTTTATTGTTGATTTATGTGTGCTGTGTTTCAAAAAGATATATATCCATATATAATTGTACTGTCATGATGCGGATCGTAATTGTACTTAAAAAAATTAATTTTCAAAAAAAAAATAATTATAGACTGATAGTAAATAAGAAAGTATATTAAGAAAATACTTTTAAATTTTACTTTCTTAAATACATTTGAACTTTTTTTATTTTTATGAAAATATGCTTATCTTAATAAGTGAGTACTGATTTATCACCTCTCTCGAATTACCAGTCTCGATCTCCAGTGAGTGAGAGATATTTTTATAGGGATCTCTGATAAATTTTGTTAAAAAAATATATATAACTCCTATTAAAAAGATAAATGACGTATGTGGTGAAAATTTAACAAAAACGACCCCTTGTTAGTAAGGCCCAAGGGGCCATTTTTATTATATCTCCGCTATATATAAGGCTCTTTAATTTTTTGCCGGATTGGATCTCGGATAGCTAAAAAGGACTGTTGTAATAATAAAACCTGGGCCCCATGCAAACGGGGACCACCATTTGGAGTGGCAGGAGTGGCATGAATCAAATCAAAAAAAAAAAAGAAAAAAAAGAAAAGCTTTAAATAGCGAAACTTCCCACCCATGAGGCCTGTACCAAAGTGGCCGGCAACTCACAGTCCAGGCCAAACTCTCACATTCACGAACTATTTGTCGCCGAGAAAGTGGAGTTGTAGAGTAAAGCATATTGCTGGACACAAGAAAAAGGAAATTTTAGAAACAGGTAATCAGCTTTTGCATGTTTGATTTCTTGTAGGCGTGTTTTTGTATGTTACTTAAGTAGACGAAAATGTGAATGGATCTTGGTGTGAAATGAGGTGTTCTGAGTTTGTTAATTTCTGAATTTTGTGCATCTACCTATTGACATTAATACCCATCCGAAAATCATCAAATTATATTACCTGATAAGAAAAAATGAATGCTTTTCTAAATTCTGGAATCGTGACTTTGCAATGTAGCTTGAGTATGTGGATCTAAAGTTTGTTTCTTGGAAGGTTAGAAGTTCGATTTTTATATAAAACAATTCCTTCCTTGTTCTGTTTCATTGCTGAAGAGAGGAAATAAAACAAAGAGATATTTTATTTTTATATTTTTTTAAGATCGAGGACATGGAATGTTATATTTGCTGTTGTATCTGTCTGAAGATTTTCCCCCTTTTAATTAACAGGGAAGAAAGAAATGAGATTCCGTGTTTGCTTTTCTTACCTTTGAGAACCGGTCTGCATTATTGTACTTGTATCGGATTTCCATGTATTCAAGATTCTTCATTTATTTATAACTCTACTTTGATGTCGTACAAGCATATATTCAACTATGCACACGGTAGTTTTATGTGTACATTTCTCCATTCCTGTGTGGGTTAAATCCAAGTGGCATGCATCCTACGCCACACGTCGAATGACACCTCCGCCTCCTGGAAGTGTTAGAAAATTTTCAAGCTTCTTTTTTTGCTTATTTCTTTGACGGTGATGGTATTCTTTGCACTTCACTTCCATATGATTCATATGCTTTTTTTTTTTTTTTTGTTAAGTTATGATGTTTAGCTTTTCTTATAATTTGGGCATGTTTGGTAGACGTAACTTCACAGTGTAACAAACTAGATTATTAGCCTGTTTGCTTAATCCTGTCCATATTAATCCACTGTACTGAAAATGTAACCTTTATGGTCTTTCTTTCTAAACTCTATTAAACCGATAGGTAGCTGATTTAATGTGGTCTATTAATTTAAGCCTTTTGTTGAGCATCAATCCCTTTCCACTTCATGTTGTCCATTGCAGTACGAGTTTTTTGCAGTCACAAGAACTTAAATGCTAAATTAACCTTGTGTTAACTCGACTATTTTCCAATCATTTGAAGAGGCTTATATTTTGAAACAATGACTTATTATTGATGTTGTGAAAGTCCTGGATTGAACGCTGTGAGTAATTAATTAGTAGTGACACTGTATTTAACTGGAACGGTTGTACCTCGGCTTGGTTTATGAACTATTCATTTTTACCTCTGAGTAAATTCAATTTGGAAGCTTCCTGCTAGTTGCTAGTAGTCATATCTAGAAGATCTTAAATTAAACTGGCCAACGAAAAAGCATAATCTTTTAAGAAGACATCAAGAGTAAGATAATTTATTGTTTCGCATCTTTCCTAGTTGGCTAAAGAAGCTTGGCTTCTCATGCCATAGAATAGAATAATTTAATTTGCACTACTATGAATGGCCATTCTGATTCATTTATGCGAATCTACCACTTTTTATGCCTTCTGTACTTTCAGAGAACCCATCAAGTTGTATGCATGTGCTTGGCGATTCTTTATAGAACATTGAACATTTCCAAAATTGTTGCTGTTTTTTAATATATAATACGTCAGTTGGTTATGTTATGGATCTTCATTAGTCATGGTAATTATTACGATGGCAAAGACACTTTCCTAATTGCAAAGCTCAGTCAAACAATGAAAGGGAATTACGTTTTAATCTGGACCTGTATTTTCAAGTCACTAATATTTTATTGTTTCTGGACTGTTTGGCAGCCTCAGATTCATTTATTCATACCATAATCCGTCCCATTCATGTTTAACTAACAACAATTTTGGTTTTCCTTTACCTCACCAAATTATTAGTTGTTTTTTTTACTATTGTCATAAACATGCTTTCTTGTGAAATTGTGTGTATAATTTAGAGTTGGTAGGAAGAAATAAAAATTCTTACCCCAGAAATGATGGCTTCCTTTGTTTATTTGTGATAAATTGAATATAAATGGCTGCCTTTTGCATTCCACGTGAAGGTAGTTGGGTGATCATGCAATGCAGATTCAAAATACTTTTCTTCACATGAATGTGCTCTCTTGATACAGAGCATGCACATTTGATCTGTAAGGTTTTCTACTTGCGTGATGCATCCCAATTTTCTCATTGCCCTTCCTTCTAGGATGCTGCAGGTTGATTTACACCATAGCTTAATACTTGAATACCTTTTGCTGACCTTTTCTATGCCTTAACTAATTACTTTGGACCTTTTTTATGTTTATTCTTTCGGATTAACGATTGCAACCACATTGTACTCGATATAAGTCTCTTCCCTCTGCAGATGACTGAACAATGGGTGCAGGAGGTCGCATGTCTGCTCCTCCTGAGGGCAAGAAAGAAAAACCTGATGTCCTCCAACGAGTTCCACACTCAAAACCTCCATTGACACTTGGCGAACTCAAGAAAGCCATCCCACCCCATTGTTTCCAGCGTTCCATTCCCCTTTCTTTCTCATATGTTGCATATGACCTCACCATTGCCTTTCTATTCTACTATGTTGCCACCAACTATTTTCAAAACTTTCCACACCCTCTCTCCTACCTAGCCTGGCCACTGTACTGGGTATGCCAAGGCTGTGTACTAACTGGGGTGTGGGTCATAGCCCGTGAATGCGGCCATCATGCCTTTAGTGATTACCAATGGCTTGATGACACTGTTGGCCTGATGCTGCATTCCGCTCTCCTTGTCCCATATTTTTCATGGAAATTCAGTCACAGGCGCCAGCATTCATACACCGGGTCTCTTGAGCGGGATGAGGTATTTGTATCCAGAGTCAAGTCTGGAATCCGAGGTTTTTCCAAGCATCTAAACAATCCAATCCACCGGGCCGAGTTCTCGCACTTGTTGTCCAGTTAACTCTTGGCTGGCCTTTATATTTACTTTTCAATGTTTCAGGAAGACATTTTACTCGGATCGCGAGCGTGGGGTGATCCTAATTTCTGATGCTGGTGTTCTAGCAGTCAGTTATGGGCTTTATTGTCTTGTGGCAACTAAAGGACTTGCTTGGGTTCTTTATGTTTACGGTGGTCCATTGCTCGTGGTCAATGGGTTCCTAGTCTTGATCACTTATTTGCAGCATACACACCCTTCGCTGCCTCATTATGATACTTCTGACTGGGATTGGCTACGTGGAGCCTCAGCGACTGCTGACAGAGATAATGGGATTCTGAACAAGGTATTCCATAACATAATAGACACTCATGTAGCGCACCATCTATTCTCAACGATGCCACACTATTATGCAATGGAGGCAATCAAGCCGATACTAGGGAATTACTATCACTTTGATGGGACGCCGATTTTTAAGGCAATGTGGAGAGAAGCCAAGGAATGTATCTATGTGGAACCAGACGAGGGAGAGCAGAGCAAAGCTGTATTTTGGTACAAGAACAAGCTTTGGCCTTGGTCAGCAAGATTTAAGTTTCCTGTCTGGGAAAGGTTTTTGCTTGTTTTGTAATAAAACTTGCAATTTTATTTAGTTGAATAAAATCCTTTTTGATTCCAGTGAAGAATCAACGAGCACACATTGACTCAGTCAGCATTACATTTCCAGGAAATGGGCCTCCATAGTTGCCTTTACATTTCCAGCATTACATTCCCTATATATTTTCATATATCGGTGAATACTTCAAAAATTTCTAAACATCCATAGAAGTTTAGGACTAATAATACATTTAAGAACACAGCATATTTAAGCTATCTGTTAATTATTTTTTTATATTGGTTTCTTTAATTTCTAATATGACCAATGAAACATGTGTCTATATATATTTTAAATATTATTTTAAAGTAAACTGTGTAGTATTATATAAAAATTTGCAAATATTGCATAATAATTTCCCGGCAGTTAAAAAGCAGCCGGAAATGGCAGCAAATTAAAAAAAAAAAAAAACAAATCCCACCCCCACTAGTGCCACTTTGGCTGTCGGAAATGATAGTTTTCTGACGGCCAGACTCCCCCCTTTCAGATGTCGGAAATGACAGTTTTTTTAATTTTTCTTTTTTATTTTTATATTGTTTTCTTAATTTTTAAATCTTTTTTAATTTAAAGGATATGGGTATAAATGTAATTTTGTCAACAATTTCACCGAACTATTGACGGATTCTGTTATTAAGGACCTTTTGTGCATATTTATAAAAGATTAGGGACTTAGCGCCTTGAAAAAAAAGGTTAAGGACCCAGACAATTCAAAGTACAAATATTGGGGACCTTTTGTGAAATTTACCCCTATGTATAAATATTAAACCCCATGATTCAGCCAAATAATAAGGTGCTATTTGGCAAAAAATTAAGATTGACAGAAAAATTTTCTAAGACGTAACTGTTGGAATAATGTTTGTCTCTAGAGAGAGCTTATTTGCAAGGCTTGCAACTTACTGTCAATGGAAATGCAGTCCGTGATGAGATTTGGTTTTGATTCTTCTAATAATATATAGTATATAAACTAAGGGTGATAGTTTAAGTAATAAAAGAAAAAAAAGCACCTTTTATTAGGGGGTAACGTCCTTGTTTCAAGTTTATGTAAATACTCCACCCTAAAGTTCCCTTAATTAATTGTATTAAAAAAAAAAAGGAACACTATATAAGTATTCTTTAATTTAATTTAAGGGGGAAAAAAAAGCAAGTAACAAAACTCATATATTTATTGTAATAATTTATTTTGGAAAATGTTTTAAATTAGTTAGGCCAGCCTGACTTGATCTCCATTCTGTTGTTGGAAAGGAAAGAAAAAGCCCCATATTTTGTCATTCCCAAGTGTCACCCACTGAGAAAGAGAAAAACGTGCTGGAAAAGTGGCAAATTTCCCCATTTTCTTTGGACATCATCTTTTATAACATGCGGTAGGACAAATCTACCCCCCTTCATATTATATTTCGTTCCCTGTCTCAGTCAAGTAACTGTACTTTAGTTTGATGTCCATCGGAGTGACTAATAATTTTATCTCGATCAAGGTGACAACCTCCAATCCTTCCAGTATATAGAAATAGAAATTGATTAATGACTAGCTAGAAACCAATGCTTGTGCATATTTCCATCAGCTGCTGTTTAGTTTTAAAAACTACATATTCATATGACAATTTTCAATCACCTCCACAAGTAGGTTATTTATAACTGGACTGTCAAAAGGGCCTTTTTTGACCAAGTGAAAAAAATAAAGGGCATATGTGGCCAAGTGAGTGCATAATAGTGAACGCAAAAGAAAAGAGAGCCAGACAGCTCTTTAGATCCACCATCGATGCAGTACTGTCATGGGGACCTCAACACATGTTTAAATCATAACAGCCAACGGCCCTGATCTTCAAAACCCATTTATGCAAGAAGGCAGGCACTTCGGACCTCGTACACAAATCCACAAAACTCGTTTTCAACAAGGCATCCTAGGTAACCTTTGATTTCGTTTTCGAGTTTTTCTTTTATTTTGGAAGAAAACAGGTTGGATCTTTAACTGTGCAAAGGAAAACGTTATTCGTTTTCATTTGCATAATCAAATTCTCTTTCTCTGTTCCTGGTTTGTCTTGGGAATCATTGTTTATGCTTTTAATAAATCTTGATCTGTGGATCTGTAAGTGGGATTGAATTATGATCAGACTAAAGAAATTAATGTAAAAAAGAAAAGTAACTTGTTATTTTGTGTGCATAGAATAATGAAGGGCATATTTATGTGATTCAATGCATGATTACTGGTGGAAATTTAATGATTTATGCACATGAATTATTTATTATCTGCAATCTCATACATTGCCAAAATAAACCTCTTATGTTTTATCAATGTAGTATCACTCCAAGGCTCCTTCGTTGCAAAATCATTCGGAAGATCTTAGATTCTTGATCCATCTTGTTTATAATGCTTTGACTTGTAGAGGGCTGAGTACTAAGTCCGAGAATAATATTTTGCATTAGGCGGATAGGCTTTTTCTACACATACTTTTGTGCGTGGATCTCGCATTAACTCTTGATATCAATTTATTTGATGCCAATTTGCATCCTTTGTTTTCCCCTGAAGGAAATGTTCAAATGGTATGAGGAGAACAATGCTATCACATTATTTCCATCTAAATTCCAGATTAATTTCTTCTGGCTTTGATCCCCGGTTCTTCTTTGTCATTGTATCTGTTGAAAATTTCATATATGCATGGTAATGGACATCCAATCTCCACATAAAAGCTGAAAGCTTTTCTTTTCCTTAGAGTGTATTAAGAGATGGCAGACGGTGAAGATATTCAGCCTCTTGTATGCGACAATGGGACAGGAATGGTCAAGGTATCTGCCTAACATCCTATAACTTTATAGTCTATCATTCCAATACTTCAAATGATGGATTTTTCAATTTCTATGATTCCGCTGTAAAATACTTCAACAGCTTATATTTTACATTGATCTCAAACATGTCAGGCTGGATTTGCTGGAGATGATGCTCCAAGGGCTGTCTTCCCCAGTATTGTGGGGCGCCCCCGTCACACTGGTGTCATGGTTGGCATGGGTCAAAAAGATGCCTATGTTGGTGATGAGGCTCAATCCAAGAGAGGTATTTTGACCCTAAAATATCCAATAGAGCATGGGATCGTCAGCAATTGGGATGACATGGAGAAAATTTGGCATCATACCTTCTACAATGAACTTCGTGTTGCTCCAGAAGAGCACCCTATCCTCTTGACAGAAGCTCCTCTTAACCCCAAGGCGAATCGTGAAAAAATGACTCAAATCATGTTTGAGACCTTTAACACTCCTGCCATGTATGTTGCCATTCAAGCCGTTCTTTCCCTTTATGCCAGTGGCCGTACAACCGGTAAGAGAATTGTGGATCCCCTTTAATAATTATTTCTCCTATGTTGATGCACGGTGTGCCTGTGCTATGTTCTTCCTGTAAAGGAGAATAACTCAATTTGTTCATTTGATTAGCTACATATGAAAAATCTAGAGGTACAGTATTTTCAGCTCCCCCGGAATGCTTGAAAGTTTGGATGAATAGCGCATAACATATGTAGTTTAGTTAGACTTATTATGATGTGCATTAAGGAAATACCATGGCGTGCCTATATAAACAAAGACGACCAATGATCTTGTATCATAATATAGTAAATTGACAGCTTTCACCAATCAATTGTCAAATTTCCGGACAGCAAGATAATTACTGTACAGTGACAATGTCATGTTCTACTTGCATAACAAATACTATTTGTTCTACTTCCTTCAAAAGACACTACCTCTCAAGAAAATACATCATTAAGATAAAATATGTGCTGAAAAGAATGTTAAGTTTCTTGCATATCAGAGAACAATGCACTTGCTGTGTTTGTCTCTGAGAACTTCTATAGACTCGTGATGAACCCCAAGTTACATTTGCTTCTTAATTAAAAGACAAGCAGACTGCAGACATAAACAGAAACATTGCTTTAGTCTATAAACAATTAATGCAGGCTTAGGCTGTGTTCTGGAGTGCATTTATCTAGCATTCTAGCTTTAAACATCTTGAATGTGGTCTGTATGTGGTCCGTATGCTATCAAGTGCTTAAAGCCTCTTTGTAACGTAAGAAAATTCTATCATTTGCCATTATGTTTAAGCAAGGAATGATGATTCTCTTTTGCTAAATACTTCAGCATTTGCAGAAATGTCATATATTTCTTGTTTCCAGGAATTGTTCTGGACTCGGGGGACGGTGTCAGCCATACAGTGCCCATCTATGAAGGTTATGCACTCCCCCATGCAATCCTGCGTCTTGATCTGGCCGGGCGTGATCTCACTGATGCCCTCATGAAGATACTGACTGAGCGAGGCTACTCTTTCACTACATCCGCAGAGCGTGAAATTGTGAGGGATATAAAAGAGAAACTAGCTTACATTGCTCTTGACTATGAACAAGAGCTAGAAACTGCAAAAACCAGCTCATCTGTGGAGAAGAACTACGAACTGCCTGATGGACAGGTGATCACTATTGGTGCAGAGAGATTCCGCTGCCCTGAAGTACTTTTCCAGCCATCAATGATTGGAATGGAAGCTGCTGGAATACATGAAACTACATATAACTCTATCATGAAGTGTGACGTTGATATTAGGAAGGATCTGTACGGAAACATTGTTCTCAGCGGTGGTTCAACTATGTTCTCTGGAATTGCTGATAGGATGAGCAAGGAGATTACAGCATTAGCTCCAAGCAGCATGAAAATTAAGGTGGTAGCTCCACCTGAGAGAAAGTACAGTGTTTGGATTGGAGGTTCCATTTTAGCTTCCCTTAGCACATTCCAGCAGGTATGGTCATTTGCTTAATCACCTTCTCTGCTTTAACTAGTGTCGACTCAAGCTTCTTGTCATGTATAGTACTTAAGACTAATTGGCAGATTTCAGTTCTTTTCTTTATCTGATAATTTAATATAAATGAGCAACAATTTAATCCACGGTGTTTTATGTGGTTTGAAAGCTTAAGCCTCTGAAAGGAAAGGCTGACATTTAATCATCCAACTATAATTTGACTGAGCATCGGTTATAGAACGTGAAGAAATTCTAATGAGCCATCTATTTGTTTATGAATACAGATGTGGATAGCAAAGGCTGAGTACGACGAATCCGGACCATCAATAGTCCACAGGAAATGCTTCTAAAACTACCTTTGACTGGAAGATGATTTGAAGAATTTATACATTCTATTCTATTCTGGAAATGGCTTTTCATTATGATTGCTGAAAGTGCTGTTCCTTGTACTTTTTTTTTTTTTTTTTCCTTGTTCTTTCCTGCGGGTCTCTAGAATCCAAGATTCGTACTGCAGCAGCAGTACAATCATATTCATACCCTGTATTCGTTTTCTATTCATATTAATTTATAGTAGAGTTGGTTATCTTTTCATTTTTGATTTTGGTTCACTGTCTTGTCATCTCTGTTGTTTATTGTGGAATTTTAATTTGGTCAGCAAAATATATTACAGCACCCTTTATTCACCATCTCCTGCTTCACTGAATTGTCTTTTGGTGGCTTATGTCTTTTGGTGTCACAGAAAGATTTAAAATTTTCAGAAATTTTGCACGGTCTACGTACCAAAAACAGCTTTTTTGATCTCTTTGACGATTATTACTTTTACTAGAATTCTCACTCGTACGTTGCACGGAATCTAAAAGTAATAATAACAATAGTAATTTTAAGGAGACATATTTATCTGGTATGAAAAAGTGACATGTTTAGCTATCAATCATGTATTTGATAACCGTGGGCCTTTAAATTCACCATTTGCATATAAACAACCAATTCAAGTTTGCCAACTAACAAATATAAATTATTTATATCAAATAAACATGTCTACTTAGAATTACTCTAATAACAAATATCAATGAATTTTTTTACAAAAATTTAATAAATTACTAATACAGCTAATTGAGTTATATGTTAGCATTATAAGAAATAAGTTTTTATAACTATTCTATCATATTTAGATTTATTTATTTGTCGATAACATTTTTTGCACCAATTAATTTCTTTTTTTTTTCATACAATGCGTATAGGAGGCGAGAGGAGAACTAATATCAGTTATTCATGTCAAATAAATATTTCTCCCTATATTTACTTTAATAATAAATGTCAATGAATTTTTATACAAAAATTTAATATAAATTATTAATACAGCCAATTGAGTCATATTAATATTATGAAACATAAGTTTTTATAAATATTCTATTATATTTGAATTTATTTATCAGTAACACTTTTTGTACCAGTTAATTTTTTTTATACAGCGGGGGTGGGGTGGGGTGTGCTTCAATCCAGGACTTCCTATCTAGAATGTGAGAAATATAATTGCTGTAGAACTTGTTTGAATTACAATACCAGTTAATTATACATATATAAATAAAAAAAAATTAATTGAGGTGATTCGATAAAAATAAAATGTTTAATAAAAATTGTTGAACAACTATTACAGTGCAATCGTATCAATATTTGGTCTATCTCTCAAATAAATAATCTAACTGTAAATACGGTAACACTTAGATTATCAAAAAGTTCTAATTTAATTATAGAATCGACAAATTAAAATACTATAATTTAAAAAAAAAAAAAGATTATTGCACCACAATAACCATATAAAAATTTCTTAAAAAATTATTAAAAATTGAAATTTACAATTATTGTTACAGATTTTTAAAAATTTATTAGTTTAGAGATGTACTATACGTGGGTTTTCGAATCATAAAAATTACTATGCGCTTTTTTTGAAATAGAACTCTCAATTAATTTCGTGTTCGATTTGATAAGTGACATATCCCAAATTCAAAATAGTTGGCTAAAGAAATCACTGTGAATTAAGAATCAGATATAGGTTAATAAAGGAAAAAATGAATATTATTTAAAAAATTAGTATAACAATCTCAAAAAAAAAAGATAAAAATAAAAATACAAAAAAAGAATTAAATGATATTACTAAAAATCTTATTGAACTAAAAACCTTATAAAGTCAGAAACCTTACAGAGTCAGAAAAGAGCGAGAAAAGCCATTATTCTCTTATTATATATATATATATAGATGGTAATCCAATCAAAACAAGCTAATGTTACCCAAATGCAGCCAACTTATAAAGGTCTTAAATAATCCCCACGTGCAGAAAATATGGACTCCCTCACACACTATTATTCTCTTTGAGAACATGCTTTCATTCATCTGCCAATTATAGCTTCATGCATCACATTGTCAAATTCCATAACTCAATTAGGCGTTGAATAACGGACAGGCCAAAATAGATCCCGTATACATCACGTGAATTTATGCAATATTTCAATATTGAAATTCGTCTATCCTGTCAAGTTTATTAACACCGAGGAAAAGAAAAGAATAGAATTCAACTAGTTGCCTGTGTACAAATTTGATGCATTAGATAGCTGAAATGGACAGATCCACGATATGGCATAGAAGACAGAAGACGGCAAGAAAAGTATGCTCCAAAACCATTACAAGTTTTCAGAATGTTCAATTTGAGGAACAAAACTCAAAAGTTGATGCGGCTGACCTTCTCTATATTCAAGATTACAAGCAACCTTCAGGTAGGAGACTCATTTGCATCTATCCCTTGAGGAAAACTAAAATTTGAAGGTCCAACGGCATCCACAAATCCTTTTACCGACAATTCAGGTGCAAGTGCCTTATTTTCCAACACTTCGTGGTCTATGAAGATGACAACAACAGTGATATCATCATGAAAATGTCGCCGGACCCCCTTTTCTAACTTCTTAAGCTCACTATACTGCATATGCCTTTTCTTACAGGCCTTAGTCATCGCTGATACAACAAGTCTTCTGGCTATGCCCTGATATTCAAGACAAAATATATAAAGAAAAGCACAAAAGAATATGTTAGTAATAGTGTATGTGCCAAAGATTACTTTGAGGTAGAAGATGAGAAAATACAACATACCACTCTTGGGTTATTGTGAACGATCTCAACAGCATCCTGATTTGTCAAGTATTCCCAAAGACCATCAGATGCAAAAATAAGAAATTTATCAGTTGGTTGCAACACTCTCGTGCATATAGATGGATCAGATCTCAACACTGGTCGCCGAAGAGGTTCGTGAAGGTGAAATCGTGGAAAGGATGGATCAAGAGCAAACTCTGGTCTCTTCAGATAGGCGTCTCCTATGGATCTGGATACCTGAAATAAACATTGGCATAATCTTGCATAAAATCATAAAGAGAACGGAGTTTAACCATTTGGGGTTGGGGGTGATTAGAAAAGCAAAAGATGAGTGATTGAATGATGGACACAGGTTAAGATCAAAGCAGAATCCCAGGCAATATGGTAATATATGGATAATAATAATGATAATAATAATAGTTGGAAAGAGCAATGAGCCGTGATCTGTAGATATAAAGCTATAATCAAGTCGAAAATCAGTAGATTTATTTGCATCGCAACTTCAATTTTAAGAATCAACCAAAATAGCTCCTTTAGATAACAACAAACTAGGACTTGTGACCAATTAACTTGGGATTGGCTTCATGAGGCCTTTAGACCACTGGTTTCAGTACAATAATAGTGCCTAAACAGCTATATAAAACAATAAAATGCCAGGCCCATCAAGAAAATTATAGCATCTCCAAGGAACACCGTAACATGCAGCACTTAAGGTAAAGAAGTAAAGACAAGATGCAGCATTTCACAACAGCACACATCCCAATAAAAACTACTGTTTTGCCAGTTGCATTATGCCTGTAAATCGCGCTTCTTGAAATTAGGGACAAATTTTCGATAGACATAAGGAAACTCTTTACTTGATGATTTGAGACTGAATATTGAATACAGGAAGAGGCGTTCTACTTACAAGCTGTGGTGGAATATGCATATTCAGTGTTAAGGATAGTAGGCAGTTCGAAGGATAAAAACATGACCTTATATATTGTTTATCACATTGTCCAGTCATATCCAATACTAAGTAAACATAAGCTTATATCTTGTTTATCATATTTTCCCGTCCTATCCAATGCCATGTACCAACTACGTAACGAAAGCTATTTTCACAGTTAATTAGAGCCTTAGGGGTAACCTGTATAATGCCTTTGATGCGCCAGACCCCTTGCTTCATTAATACGATATGTGAATCTTCTGGATGCAAAGACCTAAGCTCCTTCCTAACCTCCTCAAAACTCGCATTGTGATCTGTAGTTAGCTGCTCAGCCACAATTTTATTTGATCTGTTCACATAACCCACCACAGCCCTAGAATCGCCCAGGTTTGCAACAAATAGTATGCCTTTCCAGATTACACCAACTAGACAACAAGATCCAATAGCAGCAATTAAGGGTTTGATTGCATATGCCCTTCTAACAAGAGTTAGGAAACCATCTTCAGTTTCAGAAAAGGCGTTCCTTAGAATATCCTCAGATATTGTTCCGTTTTCACGTGCAAGTCCTGCCAAAAAACAGATTCTGTTATGTGATACATTGGCAAAGAACGGCTTTGGAAAAATGTTATCCGTGTATAACATCATGCAATAAAAGTTTATGATAGTGCACTGACTCTTGCTAAAAGGCCCAAATGAATATGAACAGGAGAAAGGAGGAGAAAAGGAAAACAGAGAAAAGAAACCATGATATGACTAAAAGAAGTGCCTGCAGAAACAAAAAATCAGATGCACTGAAACACGCCATGGAACAAGAGACTTGTAGCACTGACTTTCATCATAAACACGACAAAATTTTCTTATCATATAGCAAAATACCATAAATGCCATCATTTTCTTCTACAACTACCAGGTAGTAGTACTATTATCAATACAAAAATGCATGGATATCAAATTCTAATTCAAGGAATTAATAAATTCAAAAAAAAAAAAAATGCTGGTATTCCAAAACAGCCTGTGAAAATATACAAGAATTTTTTTTTTTTTTTTAAATATTACAAGGGGAATATCGGGGAGGGGAAGGAATGTCGGGGAGGGAAATTGAACCCTAAACATAGGGTGTGAGAAACCCACTTGGATGCCACTAGATCACATGGGTCTTGGCATATACAGGAAAATTCATCAAATGCCCGTTTGGGGGTTCACACTGAATAAACACATGCAATAAATAATGAACTAGCTTTTTTCTCATTTATTTCAAGTTAACAATAGTCAGATACGCTGCAAGAATAGAAATAATTATTTATGGTACAACTACAACAAAGAGGCAGAAACAAAGGCAAAGTAAAGAAGCCTTACTAATTAGATTATGGAAGAGGTGGTCACAGATGAATCTAGATGCCTCAGGGCCACCATGGCCATCATAAACACCTACGAATGTGGCATGGTGACCAGTCTCAACCTGGCTCTGATCCTCAAGCAGTTCATTTGCCTGCACAACTGCAAATGAGAACTCCCCATGAGAATGCTTCTCAAGGTCTTTGCACCAGAGAAGTACATCGTCATCACCTCGCAAAGACTCGTCATCATCCTTGTTCATACGGGCATATCGACTCAAAGGTGGTAAACATGCGGACGCTGTTCTTCCCAACCAAGAAAACATCCCTCATTTCCTTCCTATTCAATGCAGTGGAGGATTTTTGAGGTTGATGCAAAGGACCAATCCACTCTGAATATTTCAATGTATTCTCAATCCACTAACAACATTATAAAGAAAATCAAGAATGATATCAATACCAGTAGCCAGTTAATCAAGAACAGAAACGAAGAAAATTCCTAAACATATTTTACAATGATCCTGAAAACAAGAAGCACTTTTAATCAGGGTAGCCAGTTAATCAAGAACAGAAACGAAGAAAATTCCTAAACATATTTTACAATTAAGAAGCTACTGTTCCATAAAAATAGGTTAAAAATCTGCTCCATAAAAAATTGGTTGAAAATAAAATTTCAAAGCGATGTCACGACAGAAGAAATTCCAAGTGCAGCATTTCAATGGAAAGAAAATATATATTATCATTTTTCCACCCCTCAATATTAATCGAGCACGATAAAGTCTGAAGAAGAAACTGTAACGTCACATTAATGTGGGATGGAAATACAAGAATTCACTTTCGAGAAAGAGCACAAAAGGGAAGAAAAAAATAATGACAATAAATTTAAATTAAAAAAAAAAAAAGCCAAGGTTTGGTCAATTCCGGAAGAAGTGCGACCACTGTGGACTACCAAGGACCGTAAGAATCCCAAGATAGGGACAAAGATAGAGAGGCAGAACATACTTGTGAATTTTTAGAGAATGTGAGTATCCAATAATTTGGAAACTTGAAAATCGGCGAGTCACAAATAACAAAACAGTTGATAATAAAATTTGCATAAGATAGAACAATCGATGACATACAATATCAAGATTACAAGTGACAAAGTTGAAGAAAATAAGCAGAAGTATATGAACATACCTGCAAGATAATAACTATGGAGAGTAGAGACGGAGAAAAGAAGAGGCCAGAAGAGAAATGATCAATGCAGAGTCTAGGAGAGAGAGAGTTGCCACTTTTCCTAAAGGAAAATAAAAAACAAATGTTGGGGTTGGGGCATGATCTGATCAATGCCTAGTGCAGACAAGAAGGGATTTCAGATCAAGATTACAAAGAAAGTAGTGAAATTGAAGAATTTTATATCACTAGTATAGTGTTTTCTTAGGGAGGGGAAAGGGGGAGGAAGATTCAAGCGAATATAGATCTGGGTTTTCTCAATTCTCAGAAATTTGGCGTACATACATACATACAAATATATATATATATATGCATATAACTTTACACTTTTCTCTTTTATATATATATCTGACACTGACAGGCAGAAAGAAACTGGGGAGAAGTGAAGAAGAAGTGAATAGATTTCTAGAGGGGAGAGAAGTTGATGAGGAGGACAAGTTTAAGTTTGACTTTCCTAAAATTACGGCAGTATTATTTAGATCGTTGATAAGTGATAAGCGGATACCTGATAATTTTCAAATAAGCTATAATAGTAATTATTATTATAAATAATAATAGTATAATCATCATAATAATAATTTACTTAATCAACCATTAGCTGTCTTAATTAATCTCACGTCAGGCTGCAGGCATCATGACCACTATTTTTCTTTTTATAATAGTAAATAATAATAATCAATATAAAACCAAACTAAACTCTGTTAAAAAAAAATAATAATAATAATAAATTTTTTTTCTTTTCCCTGAATGGAAAACCAAACTGAACTTAATTTGTTGCTTATGACACAAAATTGTTTGCCAAGAGATTCGAAGTTACAAGTATGAAATTGGTGAGCAAATCCCTTGATCAATAAATACATGTAACAAAAATTCATTCTAAAACAATAAACGAGTTATCTAAAACTCTTTTCTTTGTTTGCCCTTTTTTTTTTTTTTTTTTGAGGAAAGATCTAAAACTCTTATTAGTCATAAAATTATAAGACCAAAAGAAAAAAAGGGAAAGAAAGAAGAGTATTGTTTGTTTCAAGAGAAAGGGTGGGGTGGGTGGGGTTGGTGGGATCAATAAATGAATGAATGAATGAATGGTGAAGTGTGAAGGAGGCAATTTTTGAAGCCACAAGTCACTTGTGAATTTTTCTGCTTTCAATCCTATGCTGTTCACCTACATAATCTAATCCAATATTGAATGGCTCCATCCATCCATCTCACTGACTATTTAGTTACAGGAATTCTCCGTATTGAATTTTAATTATATTCAGTTTCTAGAAACTGCAAAGAGTATAGCTAGTAGTTATTAATTAGATCTGGAGTCTACATTTTGTGCAGGAGACGGTCCAAGTTGAGGTAAAAAAAAGAAGAAGAAGAAGAAAAAAAAAAAAGCGTGATCTGGGCCTGGAAAGAACAAAAAAAAAAAAAAGAGAGAGAGAGAGAGAGAAATGCACCATATTAGAAAGTGATGGAAGAAAAAAGATTGAATCACATGAAATTCTTAAGATTGCCTGATCCATAAGGAAACCAAGACGAAAAAGTGCAAAAGCGTCATGGTACTTTACCTGTATGTGTGTACTAGCTACCCGCTGTACCTTTCAAACATTATATTTATCCAAAGTCAAAACCAAATTAATTTCCTCTACTACACAAACTTTGTTCTTTCATATATTATTATATAAACTGACATGCATGCACGGTGGCTCTAAACTCAATTTAGATAACTTAGCTTCAACATATATTGTATAAATTTTGAACAGAGAGTTGAATCAGGCAAATACAATTTCATTGGAAGACAAACATCTATTCCAACTGGTACATAGCTAGAAACTTTGTTACGTTCGGCCTGCTACGTTGAAACCTAGCCACACCCAAAATGATACCATCTTGTTGAAAAATAAACATTATTATTATT
>CAVNYN010269369.1:0-15684 GCA_963692815.1 Nyctanthes arbor-tristis
GAAAGGTGGTCATGGTGGGAATGGGGGTTTGAAGTGTCTGTCATTTGGAGGTTGGGAGGGTTGTATATATATGGAGAAGGGAGTGGAAGCTCAAGATGGAACTTACTTGGTGGGTGTTTAGGCTATCAACGTGGAGGTTTGGGTGTTTTTTAATTTACCTAACTCCCACTAACAAACAAAAAAGGGTTAAACAGAGAGAGAGAGAGAGAGAGATCACTACCAAACCTCTCAGTCAAATGGAGCATTGAGAGAACTTGAGAAAAAATAGTTAAATGATATAAGGCATTAATAAGAGCTTGTTTGTTTGATCCTATTTATTTAGAAAATTTATAATGAGGAGAAAGGTAGAATATGTATTAGAAATGTAAAAATGTGTAAAATATGTATTTGTAATTGAACAGTTGTCAAATCAAATATCAAATCAGTGATAAGTAAATTTATAAATTGAGAGAATAAAGTGGATCAAACAACCTCTAAGTGTCAAGAAAAAATTCCACATTTAATAAATATATAAAATAAAATAATATAATCAATATATAAAGTGTTTGAACTATTCTCTTAACAAATAAGTCTAATGAAAAGGAGGGGAAAAAGAGTAGGAAAGTATAAATATACATATACGTACATATATATATATATATACACACTCTATAACCAATAAATGCATTATTACACATAAATTTCTCGTTGACTTTAACAACAAATGCCTAATGTGCGTAGTTAAAATGAAATGTAACTATTATTATGAAATTAAAGCGTAATAATAAAATGAATGTCAACCAAAAATTAATGCCAAATAATGCATTTTTCAAAAGATTTTAATTAGTAGCATGTTTAGTAGTTCGAATTATAGTGCAGTAATTAAATGTTCACGTTAGACACGAGTAGATGTTTAAAATGAAAGTTCGCAACCTCAGTCTCCAATTAAATAAATTCGAGTAAAGAACTGGGGGCCCCACCGGATACTGTGCAATTGGCGGTGGAACAAAAGCTGGAGATTTATCAGTTTATCGTCACTGGTCGAAGTGCTTATATGAAAGACGAGCTATTGGGGATCCCCTTTTTCATTCTAAATGCTATTATTGTCATGGATATTTTGAGTTAATATATAATGAAAGTTTGATTTTAAAAGAATCATCTATGGTATCAACCAAATAACACGTCTATTGTTCTTGTCAAATTTCATTGCTTATAATGTATTTTTTTGGTCAAATTCAGATCCATTGTCTTTCTAATACCGCACTCGTGTGTAAAACAGGGTACAAGGAACAACATCATTTAATTTGGCTATAAATACTATTATTATAAAAAGTATTTAAAAAAAAAAAAAGGTGATGAGTATACAAGTTGCTCCGATTATGTTATAACCATCACCAAATACTCAAACTAAAATCAATATAAACAATTATAAATTTTAAAAACCTCCTTAAATACAATTTATGAGTGGATTGAAACGTATAAAGAGGAATTTTTGAAGAAGTGTCTACTTGTTATATGTCATTTCTAAACATAGATCACATTTAAACTTTTTCAAAAATGTCCTTTTTACCATTTTTTGAACAAATAATAACATCTAATAATAATATCTAACTGTATAGAATCAAATCTCAAACTGTATAAAATGACTTCTTACTATATAGCTTAACAATTCAAATATATAAAACAATGCAAAAATGTCATGCAATTCTCCAGATTTACTGAAACTAACTGTATAACTATACAGTTAATTTAGACATTTGAAATGTACAGCTAAACACTCACAAATGTCTAGAATAAGTGGATAGAGATAAAAACAACATTTTACTCAAAATTTGGCCATTTTTGTCCAAGTTATCAAAAGTTGATTTTTTTGTCCTTGCCATGTTAAATTTGACCATTATCGAAAATTCACCAAAACTAAATTTCAAGTGGTTCACTTAGGAAGGAGGATGCAAGAATATTTTTAAAGCCAATCTAGATAAATAGTATTATTTTTTTCAAAACCTTATATTTCCACCTTTCATGTTTCTTCTAAACTAGTTTTGTCATTTTTCTTTCACGTTCCTTAAGAACTAGTGATCTTAACATTATACAAATATACTTTTTTAACCATTTTGTGAAACTTGGGCAGGATGCGCACCGACTTAATTTGAGGGATCCACCTTCAACTAGTAAACATAAGGCCACCTTGAAAATTGAAGTAACCCACCATGTTATTTTGATTACAAAGGTGACTTCAAGATGGGGTGGTGGACTCCCATTGGTCAGGCACAATAAACTGTTTGGATAGGGGACTTATGTTGAGAAATCTAAGATAACTAGATATAAAAACTTGATCAAACTGTCTGATAAAATCTGTAATCAAGCACACAGTTAATGGCTAGAATTTAGAGCAACATTCAGCTATCGTGATTGTCTCCAGGAATAAAAACTTGTAATCCACACGCAAACTTAGCTATAATTATGTTTAAACAACATTTAGTATTCCTGATCGTCTCCCGGAATAAAGCCCTAGAGTACATTGAGCTACTGCATAATTCTGTCATACAGCTGACGACAGTCCTGAAAAGTTGAAACTCAAGACATAGGAAGAGATAGCGTTACAAAATGATGTGGATGTGCATAAAAACATTTGAAATAAATATGACGAAAGTGAAATGTATAGTTGTCAGAAGTATACTCTGCATAGATTTAGAAATATTATGGAAGCAATGACAATGGTTATATACAGCAAGTTGAAATTACCCTGAAATAAGGACATTGTTGCTTGAATCGCCCCAAGAAATTCACAATCTGCATATTTAGATAGGAATATCTTACAGCAGCTGTGAGTTAGTCTTGAATTACAATTCATAGCAGTAGGAAAACATTTCCAAAATGGGAAAAAGAAAAGAAAGAACAAGAATTGGAAAACTGGGCGGACGCAATTTTTCTTTAGGTGGGAAACTTACCATGGTTAAACAGAGCTTCAGGTTTTTTGTTGAGTTTCTATCACAACCAAAAACAACACTAAATTTTCCATTTAGCTCTGATCTACTTTCTGCTGCCTAGATCCAATATCCACTTTTCATAAAATAGTTGTCAATCTATTTACCTAGTGGAGGTTAATTATCTGCAAAGACATTTGGTAGGCTATGGGAGGAAATACATTTTGTTATTAACAAGCCCAACAAGACTACATGAACATAACTTTTGAGAAAGACTGGAGGGCAGAAATAATGAACTTCGACAAAAGTCAACTAGAAAAGAATTACTTTAATGGTAGAAATCAGCATTTGTATTGGCTTTTATTTTAAATGATACGGTAAAAACATCCAACAGGTAGTACTCACTTTTACTCCTTAGAAGCATGTGGCTTATTCCTCATCACTGCTGTATACAATTGGCATCCGACGACGACTCACGGTTTTGCCTGGAAGAGATCCCTTAGGAGATACTCCGACGTCCGAGTTCTTTATTGAACATTCTGAGCTTCCACAACTCAATGCAATTCAATTTGTGTAATGAACATTCTGCAATTGATTGGTTAAAAACTTTCAAAACTGATAAAAAACCACTTCATGCAAATGGTTCTTTATTGACCCCAACCAGGTGATATTTATTTAGAAAACAGAAGCAGACTTATCCAGTGGAAGCTTGAAAAGAATGAATATTCAATAACAATTCATTGATTCTGAGAATACCCGAATCGTAACGACCTTCAAATACTCGTTGATTAATTAGAATACCGAATACTTGGAATACCAAAGAGACATTCTCAATGTTTTTATTTCATAATCAAAATTCAACCTACTTAAAACTAATACAAGAATGACTTATTTATATGACCAGTAACTTGCAGAATAAGTCACATAATAATAAAATCCTAATAAGACAAGGAATAATTACTAAATCCTAAACATAAAAGGAAATAACAATTAGCATACTAAATAATATCCTAGATAGAGGAGAAAACACGATAAAGGTCAACTTCATTACTCCATCATCCTCCTGGGAGTCAGAAGACTTGTCCTCAAATCTTGAACATGTTATAATTTGCCACGCTCAAAGTAAGAGATATATAGTGTACAATTTCACGGCGTCCATAAATCAACTAAGTCAATTGTTCAATAGACGTGAAATATATCAACACTTGAGACCGTCTTGGCTGAGAAAGTGGCATATGAATGGAAAATAGATCCCACACTTTCCATGAAAAGATAAGGCTTGTATATGGTAAATCGGGGCAACGAACAAAGCAAAGTCCTTTCTCATAGTTATGAAAGCCACAAAAGTGAAACCACATGACTCCAAAATATCACATTCATTAAAAGACTATTCAATAGAAAAATGAGCTTGAGCAATTATCACTAGATAGGTTTCGAAGTTACGGTCTTCATCGCAAATTGATGGACGTCATAATCTCCAATTGGACTATCTATTTCTCCTTCGTGAAAATCTCCGTTGAGCAATTTGTCAAACCATTATAATCTTCATTGAAAGATTCGTAAAAAACGGGAGGACCATCATGACCCTCTTCGATTTCAACATCCTTCGAATGCAACATAAAAAGCTCATCAACAAAGGATTGGACGACTGGAGGAGCACGTCCCTTGCCGTCACTACCGCCGCGACTACTACCCGTGCCGCCACCTGCAATCACTACCCAAGCATTACAACGGTTACCGGCAATCTCACCACGTGCCGCGCCATGGCCTCCTTGCCGTTGACCTGTCAAGATATTCCATACTTCGGCTTGTTGGGCCTCTAACGAAGCCATTCATTGTGTCAACATGTCGATCTATTGACGGATCTGAAAATCATTCCCACGAGTTTCATCAAGAAAAGCATCCTTAGACGATTGTCTCCTCGTAGACATATTCTCAGAGGGTAGACTCTCTGGTACCAACTTACGTGGCGGAAGCGTGAAAAGAATGAATATTCAATACAATTCGTTGATTCTAATAATACTCGAATTGTAATGAATTTCAAATATTCGTTGATTCCTTACAGTACCGAATAGTTAGAATAACAAAGAGACATTCTCTATGTTTCTATTTCAAAATCAAAATCCAACCTACTTAAAACTAATACAAGAACGACTTATTTATAGAACTACTAACTTACAGAATAAGTCACATAATAAACAAATCCTAATAAAACAAGGACTAATGATTAAATCCTAAATATAAAAGGAATAAAAATTGGCATACTAAATAAAATCCTAGACAGCACAGGAAACATGATAAAGGTTGACTTTATTACTCCATCAGCACATTTCTTAATTGTCAAGCTATGGATTTGGAGGGTCGAATACAAACTACGTAATTCCATAATAGCCTGTATAATATTGTAGACAATCTTTTAATGTAAAATCCAAGAAAAATAACAATAAATAAATTCTATTCCGCTTCTAAACCTTTAAACTCAATATATTAAGTTTTTTCTTTTGAAAACGTTATTTATTGAGACACTTGATTTTAATAGAATTCACTCAAACAGCTTTTAGAGGTGCCAAAATCATTCTTAGAAGTAATAATACAATGACAACAACAAACAAAAGTTCTGTTCTCAACTTGAGATTTAAATCGATTAGAAAATTTTATGTATCTTCATAGACTTTAATTTGAATAGAAATCCGCCAAATCCATAAGAATCACATAACTTGAACTCCTAACGAGTTTGGTAATTACACTTTTCGAATCCGAGATCTCCTGTAATCTAAGAAAATTCATTAACTAAAGAAATCTCAAAAATTTACAATGTTTTTGAGAATATTCAGATTTTAATGAAATTTATTAAAACAAAAGTTGACAACACTTCTCTTTTAATAAAATCTATCTATTAAATCTTAGTTGGGGCCATCAAGTCCCCGTTACCAAACCTATTCTATTTCAAAATAAAATCCGGTCAAACTAATTCGATTTACTTATCTAGTAGGACTACATGTACAACACAAATTTGCATTGTTCGCTTTTACTAAGGGATTGTTTGATTACAAGTACGGAATTTACTTGGAAAGAAAATATTTTCGTGTCAATTGAGTTACTTTGAATTTTATAGAAAATAAATTGCAACATGTTTGATTGGAAGTAAAATTCCCGAGAAAAAATATGAACTAAGTGGGAAACAAAAAACCTACACCCCCTTAGGAAAATGTTTTCCTTGCTTTCAAGGAAAATGTGATCACGTGACCAAAAGGTTGAAAACGTTTTCAATCGGAAAAAATGTTAATTAAACACTATAAAAGTAGGAATTTAGGTGGAAAAAAACCATTTTCTATGAAAACTCTTTGACAATCAAACATGCACTAAATCTATTTCTATTTCAAAATTGAAATAGCTTGCCAAGGGGCTAAAAGGATTGATTATACTAAAGGTCATTGAACTTTTACTCAAATCACAATTACATGACTGAACTCTAATTACCAGCAATTAAATCACTGAACTCAAATTGCAATTAGATCACTAAACTTCAATTACCAGCAATTATTTCATTGAACTTGTACTCTACTTGTAATTAGATCATTGAACATTTAGTGCTCGTTTGATTCAATTTATGGTAGTTGATTTATAAAGAGAAATAATAAAGAGTTGAAATGGGTGGTGTAGATTTAATAGAATTTTGAAATTTGTGGTTATAAATGAGTAGTTGTCAAATCAGTAATCAAATCAGTGGTAGGTGGGATTATAATGTATTTTGATAAAGAGAATCAAACATGGGGCTTAATTTAAAGCCAACTAGGTCACTTAGCTTTGATTATTGTCAATTTAATCACTAAACTTTGATTTAATTGCATTCATGCCGCTCAATAAATAAGGCTTTAAATTACTAAACAAAAATTAATAACATACATTAAAGATTGCTGAAGCGTTATTTTATGTTAACATATTAACATGACAATTAGTAGAAGATTATTTAAAATTATTATGTCAAGAATCAAGATAGATGCTAAATGCTAAAATTTTTGTAAACCATCAAATTGTTCTTCCATTTCTCCCCTCTAATAAGATGAGCCATTTGGGGAATTAAGTTTCTTGTTTTCTTGAACTTTAGTTCAGTGATGAAGTAACCATTTCGTGTTAATATATTTCTCATTTCTTATCTTATTAATTTTAGTAAGACCACATTTTCATCTTAGCATATTGATTTTTGTTACATTCATCTTATGAAACATAGTCATTTACGAGACCATAAAGTGCAACTGGTCCAACCACTATTATCTACAAGTTTCCAAATAAAATCTTTAAGTCACAACATTCATGTAGCATCTCTTAGTTATAGCCCATCAGCTCTAACCATTTGCATGCATTATATCCTTGTGAATTAATGATGATTGAAAAGAATAATTACTATTTAAAAAGTCTAGGCATTGGCTTTCAAAAAGTTCTCTAAGAATATAAACCATTTGGATAAATTTTAATTAAGTCTCATCCTTGACTACATCCAAGTGATAGTTGTTTTTAAGTTTATCTCATTTCTCCTTCTCTAGTACTAGAGTTTTGTAGTTGTTTCCATTTGACATTCGAAGCATCTATTAAAAGAATTTCACTAACAATTCTTATTTTTTGTTTGAAGTTTATTCAACTATACCTCACGCGCATATGACTACTTTCGGTCATTTTTATAAATATTTGGAAAAAAAAGAGGAAAAGAATTACCCAAATTTACTTAAAGGTCTTTAAAAGGCCAAAGATAAACACGTGTGCCACTTTGCAAATCTCGGTCAAGCTAACTTGCGGTGCATATTGAAAACCAATCAATTTCCAAAATACTTGAATGCATATTCATCAGAATGTTTACTTTAATCATTTTCGACCAATCATGTTACCTACCTATAATGACATAGGATTTAATTTTTAAAAAATACTCCGCCCTAAACATCTACGAACTGAATGCACAAACTATAGCCGTTTTCAGCCACCCAAATTTCACCAACTTAGTCAAAGCCACGTTCAACTTGGATATTAATGGCAATCTTCTCAATATCCAATTGCAAAATTGAATGTTTCATCGTCCCAAATTTCCCAAGAAGGTAACTATTGGTGGGTCTTTTACCTTCCATGGGTTATTCTCTTAAACATCCAAATTAATCTTACCTAGCTAATATGCATAGTTATTTAGACTCATTGTCTCAAATAATTTGATGCTTTCTCATCACTGCTCATTCATATTTGAATTGTCTTGTTTTGAATTTTGGATATGAAAGGGATAACATGGAAGTATTCATCCTTTGAACTCAGTCTAGTATTTCTTACTAAATGGATTTCAAGTATAGTCCCTTTGGTCCTGCCCACTTTATGCTTTTATTGGTTGTCCAACAACTTCTTGTCATTCGACTATGTAACAAATACAATTACCACAGCTAGATACTTTTGTGTTTGATTCCCAAAATTCACGAACTTTTCAATTTATATATGTAATGTGTGGTTCAAATTGAGTAGTAATTGAGAATGGCGCTTCAGCCACAAAATATGTGGTCACAATTAATTTAGTTCATAAATTTTATAGTTGATTTATAAGATTTAATCGTAAAAAACCCAACATAGTTGGCCAACTAATTAACATACTCAATGCTTGAAATCCATATTAACAAGTAGAAACGGCCCCAATTATAGTATATCAGCAAGACTAGTCCCATAATGAACATATAATAAGGTGTCATAGACACTATATAAAATCTAGAGCAACAGACAATGCCAACTCCACCCTGTGCAACATCATGCACAAATGCCGCCCTTGTCGACATGCTTGTCAATTTTCAGTGTCCCCCACAAGACTACAAGCATCCTATCAAATCGTTGGAACACCATGTCTCGAAAAAACTTCAAGAAGTTTTTTTAACTTCGACCAAAAGGTAGCGAGCAACCACCCAGGGAAGTTCAATTTTTTTTTTTTAAAGGAAAAGAAGCCACCGCCCTTGGGATTTGAAATTTGCATTTCATCGGCATAATGTGAAGTAACCACCAATATGATGACCTACTTAGTTATATCAGGAAAAAAAGAAAAAGAAGAAAAGAATTTAAAGAATTTCCTTAGCAACCAGCTTTAGCAAAGGAAAAGGAATATATACATACACAGCTTCAGAGAGACAAACATGTACGTTGGGAATTTGCTGAAAATAACTCAGTACAGAAAACTCGTCATATTTTGACACAAAGAACAACAAGAAATGAAGAGAACAGTCTGGGACACTTCTGTCTCTTCCAAGCATTAGAGGCTGAAAAAGAATATTTTCTTAGAAAAATTGTCACTTACCTCAGATTTAACTTCTGGATCTTCATAAGCCTCTTCTTTCTTGCAATTCTGCCTCTTCTCCACAGGCCTCATGCTGTCTGATGGTGATCCGTCATAGTCTTTCCCTTGAATGCTGTACTTGGACACCTTTTCTTCAGTTGCGGATAAGTCGATGGGAAGTCGTGAAGAACTAGCAGCTGGCAATACTAGTTTGCGAGAACGTTTTGGCACCTGAAAAGGGGCACTCAATAAGATAATTATTCAGAAATAAAGGTTAAATTTGCAAAAACAGTTGGAAATTGCCTCACCTGAATAGAGGAAGAAGTATTCACATGGTAAGAATGACTGGCATTCTTTGCATTGAAATGGTGGATCTCCTTTCCAGCTTTTCTGTCCAGACTTTCCTTGAATTGGAATTGCGCAGCAGACAGTCGGAGTCGGTGAACATCTTGTTGCTAATCAAGAAAACCATTATGAAAAGGTATTCTCAGAAAGAAAGAAAGAAAGAAATCTTGAATTTCCTTTAGTAAATCTTGAATTTCCTTTAGGTCGTTGTTGGATATTATTACATGCATCACAAAATAAAGATAAACACTTGCACTATGACTATATGACATGAGTCCAACAACTATAAGGAATGAATATCGAATAAGACCTGATCGGCTGAACTCTTCATGAAACCAAGTGACAGCTGATTCTGCTCCCTTTTCAAAGTTTCTTTGTGCTCATGTATAAATTTTCCCTTCTTTCGACCATGTTGTTTATTGGCTTTGTTCATTTCCCTCTGTACCTATAAAGTCAAGGAAAAGGTTAGAAATAACTGCCTAGGAAGCGTATGTTATATATAGAAATTGTTACTAATTAAAAATTTACCTTCCTCCTGTTCTCGATCTCCCACTCAGGGTCAATCTCAGCAAAGAACCTTTTAACTTTGATCTCTTTTTTATATCTTGCATCAACAAGACCAGAAAATGTACGATGAGCATCAGAAGTCAAGGAGGAAGGCATGAAATGCATCTTCTTTCTGAACCTCCCTTCACATTTGAGAATTTCCTGAATTTTTGCCATAAAAGATCAACCTTGTGGTTAAGATAGCAATGGTCAAAGTGCATAAATGTTCAGAAACTCAAAAAAAGGACCTCTTATTTGATGCACCACTTCAAACTTCAAAGCTATTCAGAGGCCACAAATCAAACAAATTATGTTACAATTAGTTCAATGAACTTGCTGACGAACACTCAGAAAAGTACCTTTCCGTGTATGGAGAAAAGGTGTGCCTGGATGTCATGCATGTCTCGTTCGGAGACATCAGATGATTCATTTCCAATTAATAACTGCAAACTATCATCATCCCATATTACAAAGCGTGAGTTGCTTTCGACCTGCACACGAGATATATTTTGAATGTTAATACAGAAGCATAACTTTCAGAAGAAGTAAAATTTGGCTACAAATGCATCAAACACTGTCCAACCCAGCAAACAACGACCAACCAATTGTGAAATTTCTTTCCAGATGTGAGAACAGGTTATCGGTACCAGGTTCAGAATAAAATTCTCTGAAAAATTAAAATCATACAAGTTAAAGGATTAAAGTTCATAATTTTTGTGACATCCCAAATTTTATGGACCAAAAGTCAAAGATAGAATAGTCAAGTCAATGCCAAAATTAAATTATTTGGGTCAAAATTCAAGTTATCAAAGGGTTTAAGAGGAAGAATTTAATGTTAAAGGACTTATGGGTAAATAAGATTTTTGTCAAGGACTAACTTATAAGGGTGCAATTTTCCTAAATGTCTAGACATTTCTCTTGCATTTGGAATCAAATTACATACACACAAAAGCACAAACAGAGAGTCGGCCGAGAGAAGAGAAAAAAATGAGGAGAAAAACAAAAGAAAAGAAAAAGGAAAAGGAAGGAAAAAGAGAAGAAAGTAAGGAAAGTATACTTTGATGGCATAGTTTGGCATTTGAGTTTCGATTTTCTTGTGCAATTTCATAAAGGTAAATTAAAAAATTATTTTTAGGGTTTATGTATTTTCTATGGGTGTTAAATTTATGGTCTATTTCTATAATTTGAGGCTAAATAATTGATATTTATGTTGAAAGAATGGTGGGCTTTAATGTTTAGCTACTATTATATATTGTGGGTTGATTTTCATAAACCCTAGAAGTGGAGAAATTTGGGTTTTGCTATATGGTGTCTTGTGATGAATGTTAAAGGGGATCATGATTAGTTTGTTGATATAAACTACATGTATTTAAATTTCATGGGATATATGAACAATATGAGATTCTAAAGTTTGAAATTATTGGTTTTTTTAACTTAAGAAATTAACTAAGTGCTTTTAGTTCTCTTTTGCTTTGCCCAAAGCTAGAGGATGTGAATCTTAAGGTGATTACTAAAGGACTAGGTCATTATACAAGGATCCAAGAAGAGTAAATTATGCTTTGGTTTGAGCTCTTGTTATGAAATAAATTTCTAAGGTTTACAACATGATAATGAAGATTTAAGTTATGGGATTTTATTATGTGAATACAAGTTAAATAAGGAAAGTCATGGTGTGAGATTCTTCTTAGACACAAAATTGGAATCAAACAAGAAATTATTATGTATGAAGTTTCTGCCCTTCCAAAATTGAGAAGGTCATAAATGATAGTATATGTTGAATTTTAGCAAGATACAAGTTGGAGAATGATCTTCTATGAGTCGTCTATCATCCAAAATTTGAATGACACCATTTGGAGGTCGGTAGGGGTTTTTATGACATGTTTTGTGAAGTGGGACAGGGCAGACCCGAGAACAGATTTTGGGATTGGAAAAAAATATTTTGGTATTCTCAACCTAGTTTTCTTGAGCTCAATTCTATATATGATGGACTTATATAAGTGTTCTACCTTATGGGAAATTTTCATAAACATATGATACCGTTATTGAGTATAAAATGGTTTTAAATGGGCGTTGTCCAAATAGGGAAAAAACTTAACAATCCTTATTTAAAGAGTTAAACTAAGTCTTGATTCCGTAAGTGATTGCACATGTTGGACGGAATAATTTAGTTAAGTGTGGAAATGAAGAACTAGTGGGTATTGAGACCTTAATATGTACTACTATGACAAATAGTAAGATGAAGTAATCTAGAATGATTATGTGAAGGGAACAATCATGTATTTATTCAGAAATGAAGAAATAATGAAGTGTTAATGGAATATATGACTGGTGATCAAAAGGAGATTTCACGTTGATTAAAATTAGTTGAATTAGAAAGTCTTTAATTGGTAAATAAGCTAGAAAGAAGATAGTAAGGTTGAGAAAAGATAAGTAAAAGAATTAAGTTACATGTGTGATAAAAGAATTAAATTATATGTGTGAATTGAGAAATAGAAAGGAATTAAATGTTAAGTAAAATTTTCATATGATTTCACAGGCAATGACAAAGGTTAAAAAGGAAATGAACTATGAAAGAGCCACATGGCTACATAGTCGGTGAGTGGAACATTTCCTCTTCTTTTCTTTCTAAATGAAAATTGAATTATACTTTGATTTCACATGAACTTGTAATGTTTTATGATGATGATATATTTCTATGAAAGTTCATAAAAGTTGAGATATTTCTTTAGAAAAATTCATGTGATGATGTGAATGTTTGTATGAGATGATGTTTCATGATTTAAAGAATGTTTGAGTTGAAATATGATTTATGATGTATGAAAATTCCCCAATTTGTATCCTATGTTTATGATCATGCCGCCTACGGGCGAATGGGCCTATGGCTCAAGCTGACCAAATAAACGCCGCCCAGGCGAATGGGCCTACGTGCTAGCTACGGCTCAAACAGTTTAATTGTGCCGCCTAAGGGGAAGGGGTCATAAGGTACTTATGGCCTAAGCTGACCGTCTACGCGCGTATAACTTGATATCATGATCATGTGATATGTTGAATACTCTTTGGGGAAAGTTTGTGATGACCTTAAAATGAAATGACTTTTAGGATGTTTTCAAGTGGATTTTATGATGATTATTAAATGAATGATGTTCACTATGTTCTCTAATGAATTTTATGATGTTTATGATATTTTCTAGTATGCAATGATTTTATCAATGTTGATACTATACTGAAATGATGTTTCAAATGATGAAAACAAATAAGTGATTTGTCCATCTTACGGGATTTTGCAAAAGATGTATTTTCGACCTTTCAAAGTACGTTCATTCATAAAACTCCACTCACTGAGCTAATTAGCTCATATGTTTTTATAAATGATTTTCTCAGCAGGTACTAATTGGAGTTTGGGCAACAACACATTGTGGTCGAGCCTGCTATTTCGAGAACCGAGCCACCACTTAACGAAAGGAAATTGCTATAGGATTTGTTGATCCTATGATTTATAAATGTGACATGGTTAAGGTTATTAGCATATAGTTAGGAGTTGTGTGAACCATATTTGGGTTGGTATATTTCTTGATTTATGAGGTGATATTGCTTATAATGAGAAGTTATTAGTTTGTGAGATGTTGATGTGTTGGTGTTGGGAATTGATATAAGTTGGCTTTTGTTGATAAATTAGGGGAGGTCCTGTCGAAAATTTTCTAGGATAATTAGTATGTTCACGAGTTTTGACGGTAAATTCTAGCTTTTAGTTGGAATTTATCGTCGGCGCACGTCACACTTCTAGTAAGTTAGAGGTACTAAGGATGGGGCGTGTCAATTTTAACTTTGGAGACATCCAAAATGGACTGCCTTAACTAATAGATTGAACTCACATAAACATATATATAAACAGATGTTCTTTAGCAAGATGTTGCAATAGAAGTAAAATAGTTGATACAGTTTCTTGGTCATTCATGTGTCGATGTGTTAAATAGGTAAACAACACAAAAAAAAAAAAAAAATTTAACTTACAGAAGTTGTGCCATCAGAATTTTTGACATTTCTCCAGCGAACGATATTTTCTGTAGGGATATGTCTTCTAGTTCCAGATTTGTCTGTCATAAAAAAGTCCTGTGAAACATAGGTTCTTGGATCAAATGGCCTTGGATCAATGCTCACTATGTTCAAGAGTTTGACCATGTGCATCTGCCACATATGAACATATGTTGCTGTAATTTTGAAAGTAGCTATAGTAAATAAAGTATCCCTAAATGGGCTGAGGCTAGCTTTGCTTAAATGGGAACGGGAACTGGAACTGGGGAAGTCAGTTACTATGGGAAACAAGAATAACTTAAAAATAAGTCAAGTAGATAAACTGGTTGTTTCACTCTGGTTTCATACTTCCATTGGTTGTACTGCTCTAGTATTTAATGAAATCTTGTATGGTGGACTACAAGAAGCTCAATTAACCAACTATTTAGCACCATGATTTAAATTTACAAAAAAAAAAAAAAAAAAAAAAGAGGGAAAAATGAAAAAGTTACCATGGAAACAACTAGGTGCAGATGCTCTTTACAAGGCTCTAATTTGTTTGCTAGAATTCCAATTGCTTATCATTCAGGCATCACAAGAAAAGTTATTTAGCATACAGTTGCTTACAGTGGACAGTGTGTAAGACACGTGAACGACTGTTTCCAAGCTGCATGCAGCTCAAGAACAGATGTCGGTGAACAAACTAGAATTGTTTACAAGGATTTGGTCAGACGGCTGCAACATGTGTAAAGAAAACAAAAAAGACTAGAGGGAAGAGGAAACGAGACAAGTTCAGATGCAAACACAATGAGCAATTGAAAAATGGAAATGCTAAACAGAAACTGACTTGAAAATTGAAATTAGAGCAATTATACAGAGGAACTGTCTGTCAAAGAGTGTCCTCAAAAGCTCCTTACACAGCAGCATTAAATCTAGGGCATTCAATAAACTATAATTTTTGAATTTCCAGTCCAATTAATATTTCCACCATATATTAGCGTTAATAAATAGAAGCATCCATGAATTTGAAGAAACTTCGGATGCTTTCTAAATGTTTTAAATTTAGATTTAAGAGCAAAACTGAACGCATCCAGAGGATTTACAGTCTCCAGAAAGTAAGAGTAAGACCAACCATATGGGGATCAGCCAGAGGATCACGAGATGGAATCTCCAAAACTAGTGACAAGCCATACTTTTCCTTGTGTTCAGCCTTAGCATATTCTATTTCAGGCTCATATGGGACCCCTTTGTCATGTACAACATCCTCAGGCCTCAGTTCTTTTCCAGAATTTCTCTCCTCATCCACAAGAGACCTCTATAATGAAAGCAAAGACGAATGTAGGTTAGCTTGTGCATACATACAAAATGGAACAATATAGCATCATAGGAAGTAAAAGAAAGAATGTAGTTCTTGGACAGCTTACACCAACCTTTTCTTTACTGTCAATCTCATCCTGAGCTGTATAATGACCTTGTTCTTCGTCGTCAGATTCCCCAAAAATATCACGGATAACATCAGTTATACATGGAGCTCGATTACTACCTTTCACGTGACCTGGTTCTCTTCTGCAAGGAAGATATAGCAAG
>CAVNYN010269370.1:0-33943 GCA_963692815.1 Nyctanthes arbor-tristis
CTTGGTTTGGAAATCTTGATAAATTTTTGTTTTCATTTATGTTATTTCTGCTCTTTTTGGTTTGTTGGTGTTGAAAACGTGAAGAACCTTCATTATTTTTAGGCTTCTTATGTGTCTGAATTTTTTTTATTTTTTTCTGTTTCGGGTAAGTTGTTTCCTTCCGTCCTGAGTGGGAAGAGGTGTAAGTAAAGATTATTTTATGATTATTTGCAAAAAAAATAGTTACGAGTCCAACACCACTTTACGGATTGTAATATAGAATTTCCAACAAGAAGTTATGCATGGTTGGCAAGAGAAGGATGCTGCTTAAGTTGCAAGCAATTTGCACTCAGTTATAGATGCAGAGGCTACGCTGCAATCTGCATTTGTGACCAAGCTTTTATTATTTCCTAGAGGTTTAAAATACATATATGAAAACTTATCAATCATATTTGAGTATGGAAGATGATAGATAACCATATACTTTGTGTAGTGTCCTGGGTCGTTTTTGTATTTAAATAATTTTCATCCAAATTTTATTAATGAATTATCTTCATTTGGCTTAAATTTCCCAAGTTTATGAAAGTCGCTGATAATATGATGTGTCTAGAACGTCATTGCCTTAAGGATTCAGCACTCAGTTTGACTCATCAACTCTAGCCTTGACCAATGAGTAAGAGTTTGGTATTTGTAACATGAAATTAAAGTAAATAAATAAACTAAAAAGTAATTTTAAAGAAAGGAAAATAAGAATAGATTGATGACAATAATAATAGAAATGTGGTTTCTATAGATTTGGTTAGGAAAGGGAGAGACATCCCTAAATGAATGTTGTGTGTAATCATTGCATGAGATCTCCTAACAGACATCCCTAAATGAATGTGGTGTGTGTCCTAGGTCATTGCATTAATGAATTCTCTTCATCGCTAAATCTATTAAGAGATCTAGAGCAATGACTACACACAACATTCATTTAGGGATGTCTCTCTTTTTCCTAACCAAATCTATAGAAACCACATTTCTATTATTATTGTCCTTTCCAGATAAAAAAATTGATGTCTTATAGAAATCTTTCGAGTACAAGTGAGCTTAGAACATGGAAGTAAGAGAGTTTTCTGTTATCATTTCTTTATTTAATATCTACTTGTATATTTGTATATTTTATATACTTTTTAGCAATTATTAACTCATGCAAAGGCAGAGTATAAATATGTCAAAGGGGTATGGTGCTAATAATTAAAGAAGTATTATAAGCACTTGACCGGTAATACGGAATTGATAAGCGAACACTATACTGGGTAGATAACTTGAGACTGTTATCTGATTTCTCTTGGGAAACTGAATGCTACCAGCCGTTAATTAGGACTATCAACTCGGACTAGCACAAACATAGAAGTCCTTCACTACTTAGTCTACGAGTTTGTCCAAGCACTCTAGGTAATAGCTTACCTTTCATTTGGAATTTACATATTCTATGTTCTGGAACCATGTCATGTAAAAACAACTCACTTCTTTACTTCAACACATATAGTTCTACGAGGCTGTGCCGATGTTAGGAAAAAGTTTTGGTATACGTCTTGAACCTGCCATTCTACGAATGCTCCAATGGGAGTCGAAGAGCCGATCTCATTTGTCAACATATCACAATTTCCTTGTAAAAACAAAAGTAGGTTTAAATGCGTATTGTACTCGTTATGGTGAGATTGATTTCACATTATTGCAAGCTCTTACGGGATTTTGTCATGTTTTAACACAGCTGAGGGTCTTGCCAACATTGCATCCCACTGCCGAAGAGTCGGCTACGACGTGGATGACCAGCTTCTCAACTAGAAAAGATAGGCCAGATCGGCCATTAGATGAATTAGCTGCTAACTGGGTTATCGGTGTTGACAACAAGCCAATTGGATCAGAGTCTATTGATGACCAAGATGATACTTGAAGATCATATTTAGGTGGGGCCCCTGCTGAAGACAATCTGGAGGGGAATTTTCCTCTAACATCCTCCAACCACCCACATTCTGTGCAAGATGACATCACTAGACATGAGTTGGTTACCATGTTGGAGGATCAAAATTTACAATTTCAAGGTGTGGTGGATGAAGTTAGAGATTCTATTTGAGGGCAGCTTAATAGGACCATGGACAGCTTAAGGCAAGAAGTATCAGAGTCTATGAAATCCATGGCCCTACAAGTTGAAAGAAATTACACTACTCTGCGTTCTGATATTGACACTATATTAGCAACTTACCAAAAGGGTTTGCCTAACACTCTAGCCAAACATCACTGTGGAATAGGCCCTGAGGCCCCTTTTGCGCCGAGTATTGGCCTGGAGAATATGTCAGTATTTAATGTTCAAGTAGAAGAACGAAGTAATGATAACAATTCTGGTTTTGCTGTTGGTGGAGAATTCAGACCGGAAATGGTGGCAAATGGTGGTAAGGGAGCCAAATCTAGAACAGAAAGGGCAAGTGAAAGTGATGATGATGGTGGCGTACCAATAGAATTATCTGAGAAGCTTGATGATGCTCAGGTGGCTAACAATATGAGAAGGGCAATAAGGTCTACCACAAAACATCAGCTCCTGACACTACTGGTACCGTAAACCGGTCAAAGAGAAACGGGACTAAAAGTTCATATCAACATACTTCTTACACAGCAGAGCTTGCCCGGAAAAGAGCCTAGTTGAAGCTTATGTGGGCTTCTTGTAGCAATCGCCTGTTCCCATATTTTTGTTCTTAATGCTAACTCTTTTAACCCCTTCGATATGGCTTATTTTGTCTAGGATTTTGTATTTATACATTTTGCTGTGGGATGCTATGCTCATCTGAATATCTTATGTAAACTATGCAGACGCTAACGACAGTAGAGGATCAATATTGCAGGTTAACTATGTTGCACACATTACTGGAAGAATTCCAGTTGGTGTAACTCTTCATTTATTTTTAGCTCAAGTGTATTATTCTACATTTATGTGATGCATCGAAGATTGTATTCTATAGGAACAATGGATCGATTGCTAGAAAAGATAAATGTTACGTAATTCTACGATTTCTATATAACCTAAATGTTGTATTATACAGAAACCATGTTCTATATATGTTTAAAGAAATCTCAGCAATAGCTGGAAACATTTTATATGTACGTAGATTCTACAATTCAGTATAACCTAAATGTAGTATTCCATATTTAAAGGCTACTTTAAGCTTAACGATAGCACTTGGGCTGCTGGAAAAATTCTACATTTAATTAAATTCTACATTTCTGTACAACCAAGATGTAGAATTATACAAAAACGTGGTACTTCAACCCTTTAAGTTTAAAGACATCTCTTCAACAGCTGGAAACATTCTACATTTACCTAGATTCTACAATTCGGTTTAACCTAAATGTAGTATTTGACATTTATGCGTTACTTTAAGCTTAATGACATCACTTACACTACCGGAAAAATTCTACATTTAATTGAATTCTGCATTTCTGTACAACTTAGATGTAGAATTATACAAAACGCGGTACTTCAACCCTTTAATTTTAAAGACATCTCATTAGCAGCTGGAAACATTCTATATTTACTTAGATTCTACAATTCGGTATAACCTAAATGTAGTATTCTACGTTACTTTAAGCTTAACAATATCACTTGGGCTAGTGGAAAAATTTTACATTTAATTGAATTCTACATTTCTGTAAAACCTTGATGTAGAATACTTTATTTATGGGTTACTTTGCCGCTTTAAGCATGAACACAACTCACTGATTGCTAGAAACAATCTACAGTTACTTAAATTCTATATTTCCTACATTATAGATTAATTTATCACATTAAGCTTAAGGACTACATATCAGTTCTAGAAAAATTCTACCTTTACAGACATTATATATGTATCTGTAGACTAAATGCATTATGCTTCGAATCAGCACACACCCTTGGCTACATATTGCTTGAGTTGCTAATATCTCCAACAATATTGAGATTAGTGCACACCATAGCCAATTCCAGATGTGAGCCATAACTAAATAGACTTGACATACGGCTTCAAATGAGGGAATCTTGGTGCCGTTAGAATAATTTCAGAGGGAATCAATTTCCAATGTATAATACAGTAGACATGATGAAAATCCAAAGGTTATATACTGATGTTTGGTTATATAAACCACACAAAGGCCTTTGTTTATATTAGAGAAATTAGCGCAAGAGACTTGCGTGTGTTGTTCTTACAAGAGGTGTTTCCAAATGAAATCAAAGGAACGGAATGAGCTGTGTAATGGCTCCCTTAAAAGTAACGAGTCAAGCCGGATGGTTGGGGAATGAAACCGAGCCGTGATAGACCTCGATGCCTATGAAAATGTCATTGACCTTGATACAACTCCAGACCTCTCACGGAGAGCTCCGGTGGAACCCGTGCCATTTCCGAGCCTGAGCCCCTTGGCGCCGCTCATACGTAACTATGCAAATGTGATTGATCTTGATGCAATCCCCGATCGCCCATAAAGATCTCCAGTGGAACCTATGCCATTCTTATGACTTGGTCCTTCGCTGCCTCCCATGTCTACACCAGCACTAGCAAGCAGTATTGTAGCCAGGATCTAGCGTCGTCGAAGGAACTTTATGCCTGAAAACTGTTCCATGAATTCACCTGCCTCAGAGATTGTTGTCATTGATGATGATGGTGGTGAATCTCGTGTCGATGAGCCTTAAGCAAGGAGTTTTATGTTACCGTATGCATTAGCTTTTTTTATCCGTTTCTACTTTTCATTGGGACATAATATCATACATATCATGGTTTGTTAGCGTATATGTGCGTTTCTTCCTATGCTTGTTGTTGAATGGGTGTCAGTTTATGTTCGTGTACATCTTATATCATTTAATAAAGCATGTGGTTGTATTCGGAAAGAGTTCTAGTGGTTCAATGTAATTGCGGTGTAGAAAAGGTCATCATGGTAGATCCCACGTCATACAATGGTATACATTAGATATAGTTGGGTGAGATAAAGCGAATGCTATCCTGAATGGGTAATGTATTATTATACATTTTTCCTAGCACAAAATGTAGATTTGGCAGACACACATATTTTTTCCAGAACATAACATCCTACTGTCGATCAGTGCTCTTCCGATCTTATAAAAATATATTATTCTACATTTTTCCCATAAACAAATGTAGATTAGCCAGAGAGGTATATTTTTTACAGAACTTAACATCTTCATGTATAAACTATTAGAACATGACTTCATATGGAAATGTATTATTCTACATTTTCCCAGGACAAAATGTAGATTTAGCTAGAGATGCATAATTTGTCCATAACTTAAAAGCCAATATCTATTCACAGGTAAAACGTGGCTACATACAAAATAGATAAAATCCCACTTTTCAGAGATTTCTCATTCTAAATGACTGTAAATGTAGTTTTAAAGCATAAAATATATACAACAAAAGATATTGGCACAACTATCCTAAGATCAAGATCAATTCACAAGACCAAAATGCACCTTATGAAATTGAGAT
This sequence comes from Nyctanthes arbor-tristis, assembly GCA_963692815.1. Taxonomy (NCBI): domain Eukaryota; kingdom Viridiplantae; phylum Streptophyta; class Magnoliopsida; order Lamiales; family Oleaceae; genus Nyctanthes; species Nyctanthes arbor-tristis. Next base: position 5,490 of record CAVNYN010269370.1, read on the forward strand.
ATGTCATTTTTGTGTTGGGAATAGGGTTGTTGCACCTTCTTCTAGTATGCCCGAGCTCTCCACATCTTCTACACTTGTGGGACCTTCTCATAGTCTTAATGAAAGAGTGTCTCCTTTGAGTTCGGGGGCGACCAAGTTGTCTCCATACAATTGGAGGTTGTGTGATTAAGTCTCAAATTTCTTGTGGAACATTCCAATCAACCTCATTACAGGGGGGAGCACAGGCTCTGAATAATTTCATCTCCAATATATTGTCGTGTAGTAGGGAGAACACAACTCATACCAACACCTTTCCTGAAAAGTGGCAGCACGCACCGCAGTTAAACAGGGCATATGTTTCAATTCAAATTCATGACAAGTACAACTGTTGTCTTGGAAATCCACCAAGTCTATGTCCTCACCAATCCTAATCTGATATTTATTATCTGAGATCACTCGAACCCTCAAAGATGTGCTTGCCCTAAACGTAGTTCTCAACTCAGATTCCATCTTAGAGGTCAATATAGTGTTACACTTCGGCAACTTTACACCTGTCATGAAACCACTTTTGTAAAACGCCTTGAATATGCTCTACAAGAGGAACAATTGGATGACGTCTCTGATCTCTCAATAAGGCATTGATAAACTCTGAGTTATTTGATGATATCACATTATAATGGTCTCCAGGAAAGTAAGATTGGGACTAAGTCTCAAATCCAACACCCTTTAAATAAGTTGCAAGTTCGGCTTTCACACTCCTAAATTGTTCCATGTAGTAGTTGAAAATCTTCTAAATAATGGCTTCGCACTACTCAGAGGAAAGGAGGGATGCATTTTTCACCATTGTACTTCTTCTTTATATTATTTTCCAAGGGCCACATACAACATCCATGGTTCGATAGGGGTAAGCCTCGTTAACTACCTTCACAATACTACCATTCCTATCTAAGATGAATACAAGTTCGGGCATATCATGCGCTGGTTCTTTTAACCTCAACAAAAACTAACTCTAAGATGCATCATTTTCAGAGTCAACTATCCCTCAAGCTAGAGGATATATTTGTAGGTTCCTATCTTGTCCAATTGCAATGAGCATTGTGCCTTTGTATTTTCCTTTCAAGTGTGTCCTATTTATGTATATAACTGGCTGCATATAGGTATTGAATCCACAGATGCATGTACTAAAAGTTAAGAAAAAATACAAAATATTTCCATCACTATCCTGATCAACGTGAGTGATTGTTCCTGGGTTTCCTGTCCTTAATGCATAACAATATGACTCTAACTTTTAGCAATTTTCTTCCTCTGACCCAAAAACTAACACCGCTTCCTTATCTTTTGCTCTCCATGCCTTATCATAGCTAATTTCTACCCCAAACTCCTGCTGTATATCACCAATTATTATTTTACGGGTGTATGAATGGCCGACACTTTGTAAACGACGCTTAATGTGTTGTGCAACAATGGAACTAGTGGCTTGCCGGTGATCATTTCTTACGTAATTCATGGAGCATGTGTGGACTGAGTTATACTTTCTAGTGGTGAATATATCGAATGGTTTGATCTTTGGGGCTTGAACTAGCTACAAGTAATGAGGAGTAAGGCACATAACTTTAACAAAACTTTTGTTGGACTTGCACACTTTGAATTGAAATTTTCTTGTAATTGCAAGTTTTTGCAATCTTGTCTTGAGTGATTCTTTGCTCAAGAATATCTTCTTTTCATATATGTCTAGTGGATCACCATTCAAGTCCCCATGACGGGTATTTTGTTTGAATCTCATTGCTCTTCCGATCTATATTGTCGGCGTTCAATCCTTCGTCACTTCGTGGTAAATATACTTTGGTTGTGCCGGCCGTCACACCTTCTACTTCAATGTTGCAATGTCCACTGTCATTAACCCCAATGTTCTCCAAAGCACTGTCAAAATGCTATCCACCATCTGAAGCATGAGTCTCAAATGTAAAATCATTTACATTAGCTTCCTGCCCACCTTGCTTAAACTCATATTCTATACTTGTATTAGGGGCTGCATCTCTATTTCCATCATTTTCTATATGGGTACTATCATGCGGATCTAATGTTGGATTATATGGAACCAATACCACACACAATGCTGTTTCCTTGTGTAGTGTGATGTACCAAGCCAAATCTCTTTGGTCTCTAAGGTTTGCAGGTGGAAGGTTCATATTTGGGACGTTGAACTTAAACTTTAAAGTGTGAGTACCCATATCCATTTGTAAGCAATTCCTCAAATGATCTATGAGCGTGTCATAGGTAATGGAAAGAGGGACTTCAACAGAGGCAGTCACTGTTCCATTCCATACCCATTGGTTTTCTGTATTTTTAAATTCACCCTGTGAAAGACAATAAAACGAAGGGTACCCATGTTTGTTGCAATCATAAATACAAGACAATATTATTCAACCAAATTCTAAATGCACTTTACATTGGTTCAATGTAACTATCAAAACATATCAAATTATTATGTTGTATTCATACAACATGATTATCTAATGTGATAATAGACATACAACATTTCATCTATGGTTGCTGCCAGAATTCTACATTTAGAGAAAATCTACAAATACTCATACTATATTTGTAGAAATGCATAGTTATTGTAAACTTCTCTATGGACTATTTATGGTTGAGTTTGATTATTGATGTATGAACCACCCTAACAATATATTAGAGTAACAAATAATCTCATATCTAACATCATTACTCACCTTGGGGTGGAAAGATTAAGAGGTTCTTGTATCCATTTGGTTAAATTTTCTTATGAAAAAATTATACATTTAGAGGAAATCTACAACTGAAATATAGAAATACAGGTTTAAGTGTAAAGTTCCAGTAATTGGTTAGCTAATCCAGTCTTTCACATGTTCTCTATGCAAGAAGCTGAGTTTGATTATTGATGTATGAACCACCTTAATAATATATTGGAGTACTATATAATCTCATATCTAACACCATTACTCACCTTAGAATGGAAAGATTAATAGGTTCTTGTATCCATTTGGTTAAATTTCTTATGAAAAAACTAGATTTTCACCCATGCAACTCTAAAGGAATTTCATATATAAAATATAAGATAATTGTATTTGTCAGACTTAATATCATAAAGAAAAAAACACAACCTGTATGGAATTAATGTGCATCATACGTTTGCAAGTAGGATGCAAGCGATTCTTTATTTCGATGATATAATTTTAAATTCTTGTTATTAGTCCATTGCCGTGTCTTTGAACCAATAATTTTTTTAGTAATTCTTATTTTTTATTTTCTTTAAAGACAATAAAACCCGTTAGCATAATTTTATATTAGTTTCTCACTTATGTATTTATGGACATACTATATTTCACACCCGTGCGTTTCACGGACATGTTATAGTAATACAGTAAAATATAATGGAGTAGAAGAACATAAAATCATGAAATTATACAATCAAACAAAGTAAAATTGAAATCTATTATGCAAATATGAGATATATCTAACCAAAATATAATACGTAGATAGAGTTTCAAAATAAAATTATTAAATTAAATTATTAAAAGGAAAAGTATAATAATAAGGAAAAATATAATAATATTATTGAAATCTAGATTGATATATTATCTATTTTTATATAATTCAAATCAATTAGACAAATATAAGATATATCTAATCAAAATGTAACATGTAGATATAGTCTCAAAATAAAAATATTTCATTAAATGATTAAAAGAAAAAAATATAACAATAAGGAAAAGTATAATAATTGAACCAATAATTTTTTTATGAATTCTTATTTTTTATTTCTTTTAAAGATAAGAAAACCTAATAGCATAATCTATATTAGTTTCACACATGTGCATTTATAGATATCTTATGCTTCACACCCGTGCGTTTTACGGACATATTATGCTGACAAAATAAATTACAATGGAATAGAAGAATATAAAATGATGAAATTATACAATCAAATAAAGTAAAATTGAAATCTATTAGGCAAATATGAGATATATCTAACCAAAATGTAATATATAGATATAGTCCCAAAATAAAATTATTAAATTAAATGATTAAAAAGAAAAATATAATAATAAGGAAAAGTATAATAATAATAATATTGAAATCAAGATTGATATATTATTTATTTTCATGTAATTCAAATCCATTAGGTAAATGTGATATATATCTAATCAAAATGTAATATGTAGATAGAGTCTCAAAATAAAAATATTAAATTCAATGATTAAAAGGAAAAATATAACAATAAGGAAAAGTATAATAATTGAACAAATAATTTTTTTTTATTAATTCTTATTTTTTATTTCTTTTAAAGACAATAAAACCTGATAGCATAATCTATATTAGTTTCACACCTGTGCATTTACAGACATACTATGCTTCACACCCGTGCGTTTCATATACATATTATGCTGAAAAAGTAAAATACAAATATATTAGGAGAATATAAAATCATGAAATTATACAATCGAACAAAGTAAAATTGAAATCTATTAGACAAATATGAGATATATTTAACCAAAATATAATATGTAGACATAGTCTCAAAATAAGAATATTAAATTAAATGATTAAAAGGAACAAGATAATAATAAGGAAAAGTATAATAATTAAACCAATAAATTTTTTATTTGTTCTTTTTTTATTTCTTTTAAAAACAATAAAACCTGATAGTATAATCTATATTAGTTTCACACCCGTGCATTTACAGACATACTATGCTTTACACCCACGCGTTTCATTAACATATTATGCTGAGAAAGTAAAATACAATATAGTAGGAGAACATAAAATCATAAAATTATACAATCGAACAAAGTAAAATTAAAATCTATTAGGCAAATATGAGATATATCTAACCAAAATGTAATATATAGATAGAGTTTCAAAATAAAAATATTAAATTAATATATAGGTAGGGTCCCAAAATAAAAATATTAAATTAAATGATTAAAAGGAAAAAAAAAACAATAACGAAAAGTACAGTAATAATAGAATAATGACATCAGCAAATTGATTTTCTAAAGAAGCCAGACAATGAGCAGGAAAATTATTTCAACTTGTGTCCGATAATCAATTAAGCCAGACAACTGAAATGTAGAAATGCAGGTTTAAGTGTGAAGTCCCAGTAATTGGCTAGCTAATCCCGTCTTTCACATGTTCTCTATGCAAGAAGCTGAGTTTGATTACTGATGTATGAACCACCCTAACAATATATTGGAGTAACATATAATATCATGTTTAATATCATTACTCACCTTAGAATGGAAATATTAAGAGGTTCTTGTATCCGTTTGGTTAACTTTTCTTAAGCAAAAATTATATATTTAGAGAAAACCTACAACTGAAATGTAGAAATGCAAGTTTAAGTGTGAAGTCCCAATAATTGGCTAGCTAATCTAGTCTTTTACATGTTCTCTCTACAAGAATATTTGTAGCTGAGTTTGAGTAGTGATTTATGAACCATCCTAACAAAATATTGGAGCAATATATAATCTGATAGCTAACTTCATTGCTCACCTTGTGGTGTAATGTGAAAATTTGAGTTTTCAGAACACCCCAAATGTATCTTATAAGCTTTATAAAGATGATGAATAGAGGAGATCACATGTCATCTTCTCTCTTCAAGAACCCCTATTGGTGCTATACCTCACACTGAGGTGTCAAAGAATGGAGGAAGATGATATTAAAGTACCCAAATGTTATCTTAGAACATTCAAGAAGCTTTGCTTATGTGTGGTGGCTTTACTTGAACTTGTGCAATGGTGGAAGATGGTTACCAGCTTCTTTTCTTTCCCTCTAACATTAATGTCCATTGTGTAAAACAAATTACCGATTGTGTCTTTTATTTTATTAATTCCACCTCATTCAATTTTCACCATTGATATATGTGTACTACACAAAATCACAACTATCTAATTATTTTTGTATTTTTGCAATAAGGGTGTGTGTAATTTTACCTAATAAATTGTCTTTTTTCCAAAACATTAAATTTTTTGCTATTTTTCCATTACAAGGTCCAAAACGAACATATTTCTCCAATTGTCTCTACTTACTATTTCGTGGAAAAATGGGGTGCGGTACCTAATTTCCTCATAAAAAGATCTTTATAAATGGTTGTCAAATGGACCCTTATAGTTCAAGGCAACCACGATGCCCTTTGATGGACCAAATGGCCCAATTCAAAAATCCAAAGTTAAGACGACAGATGGCCCAACACGATCCAAGGGTATTTCCGTCAATTCGGAAGCTCCTTAGGGTTTCTGAAACCACGAGTATATGAATCCAGCCCTCGGAGAGCATATGAACATAGCCTCTGCCTATTAGACTATTCACTCAAATCGGGGCGAAACTCACCCCTAGAATACCTAAGCAAAGAGCAAAGGCGAATCGAAAATGGCGACTGCACCAAGGACGCTCTCGACAAAGGAGGCCGATATACAGATGATGTTGGCTGCCGAAGTCCATCTCGGCACCAAAAACTGTGACTTTCAGATGGAGCGTTACGTTTTCAAGCGCCGGAATGACGGTAAACAAATTTACTCAGTTTGCTCTAAGTGTATGTGTTATTGGGGAGTATCAGATGTTATAGGGGATTAACGGAAATGGAAATCAAGGAAATGTGGTTATTAGAGATTAATTTGTTAGTAATGTTGCGAATCTGTAATTGAATTAATTAGACTATCCCTTTGTAGTTTTTTAATTTAGTTTCGCGGCCTTTCTTTTTCCGGCTATTAAAATTTTGTAATAGTTTGGTGTATAGCGAGAATTGAATATTAATTTCTGGAGCAGCAGCTGTTGGTATTTACTTTGGGACACCTTCTACATTTGTGATTTTTTGTTAATTTTTATAATAAGCGAAAAATTTGTTTAGAGTTTTATGTGGATAATCTTGTTTTCAGGTAAAGTATGTATAGGAATATGAGTGGGCGTGATTGTTTCAATGCATGTTCTTTTGTAAATTTTTGAGTTTTATTGCTGGAATATAATTTCCATGTCATCTGGATATATAAAGAACTTCTGTCCAAGTATATTTGGTATGTTATGTTCAGAAATATTAATGGATATGGTATTGTGACACTCTAAAGGTTGGTTGCTGAATTTCTTTTTCTTGTCATATAAGATCTGTTACGAATGTGTACTGCTGCCAGTTTGTATATCAACATTGTATATCTTTTTGCGATAGGATGTTTGGAAGACTTTTATTCATGGACCAGCTTATTTCCAAGTTGTTAATTTTTGGTTTAATGTATAACTGGCCAGGAATTTACATCATCAACCTTGGGAAAACATGGGAAAAGCTTCAAATGGCTGCCAGAGTTATTGTTGCCATTGAAAATCCTCAAGACATCATTGTTCAGTCAGCCAGACCATATGGTCAGAGGGCGGTCTTGAAGTTTGCACAATACACTGGTGCTCATGCAATTGCTGGCCGTCATACTCCTGGAACTTTCACTAACCAGCTTCAAACTTCATTCAGTGAGCCACGGCTTCTCATCCTTACAGACCCAAGAACTGATCATCAAGTTAGTACTTGTTGAGCCTGCCTGGTGCTTCACGCTTTGATTGCTAAATTACTATAGATATGAAAGCAAGATAGTTTCTCTCTCTTTTTTTCCCACCCACTTAATTATGAGTCTAGTATTTAATATGATCTTTCTGCAGCCCATTAAAGAAGCTGCTCTGTCTAACATCCCCACCATTGCTTTCTGTGACACCGATTCCCCTATGAGGTATGTTGATATCGGCATCCCTGCCAACAACAAGGGGAAACACAGCATTGGTTGTCTCTTCTGGCTATTGGCAAGGATGGTTCTGCAGATGCGTGGTGTCATTGCTCCAGGTCACAAGTGGGATGTGATGGTATGATGTCATCTATGGGCTTTGTTTTCTATATGTTGCCATTGTCTTCTTTTTTATTTTTTTCAGTAGGCGAATTATGATTTTGCTTTAGAAGTTCTGTACATACTCACTGCAACTGTTCTAAACCTTAAAGCAGAAAAATAAAGGGGAGGCACGTTAAGTGTAATCATCATGAGTTAAAATTGCTGTTCTTTTTAATTTCTTTTGGCAGGTCGATCTGTTCTTCTACAGGGAGCCTGAGGAGGCTAAGGAACAAGAAGAGGAGGAAACAGCTGCTCTTCAAGAGTATCCTGATTATTCTGCGCCTGCGGGTGCTGGTGATTGGGGTAGCAGCACCCAGATACCTGAGGGTCAATTTCTTGTGGAGCCAACTGTTCCAAGTGGTGGTTGGACTACGGATGTTGGTTAGTATTCTTTACTGTACTCATGAAGGTGTCTATTGCATGTTTTTGTCCAGTTATTGTCGCATCCTTCAGGCATTATTATGGTGATTGGTGAGTCATTATCACCACCCTTTTTTTCCTGTGTATTCCTCATATTGAACATGTTACAAATCTGTTTATTTGGTTGGTGAATGTAACTTATGGGAGGCTTGAAAGAATGAAATTATGAGCATGACTCTCCCGCTTAAGAGATCTGTGTTTCCATAATCTCTCCCCACATCTCACTATAAATGCAATCTTTATTCATCTGGGCACATACTACTAGTCGTAATTTTTAACATTTGTATTACCTTTTGAAATGATGGTTCCTACATGGGTCGCCTCATCCAATGTATGTTCAGTTAAGTGGTTATCTCAATTCTTTTAGTTAATCTTGCATGTAGGAGTGGGCCAATGTTCAGGCGGTTCGGTTTTCAACCCAAACCGCCACTGAACCGACCAAGTCAGCGCCAAACATTTTGGAACCAAAACCGAACCGTGGACAATTTTTGAGTTAAACCGATCATGCCAAGATACCAAAAAATTGTCCACAAAGCCACTGGATCTAGATCCATCAAATTACCCAAAAAAATCAGAACCCCAAAATCGTCCAAAGAGCCATCAGATTCACATCCATCAAAATACCCAAAAAATCAGAACCATAAACTTGTCCAAAGAGAATTCAGAACACCTCCAGAATTTTCTCTCAAAAAAAGTATGAATTACGAATTAGATTTTGAAATATACCTCTTGGACTTTGGATAGACTTCATCTATGCCAATATTTCCAACCTACATATGAAGAAAGGCGCGGGATTGAGATTAGCTTTTGCGTTCAGAAAAATTACAGATTCTTTTGGGAAGGGGGATGGTGCACAGTAATTGAAGTTTCAATAATGCCTGAAGGATGCGACAATGGATGGTTCAGACTTTTGGGAATGGGCAGTTTTGGGAAATGAGTATTTTACATAAAAATTTGATGTTTGGTTCAGACTTTTCAGTGTAATTAATTATCGGTTGATAACGTATAGTTCGGCTCTGTTTTACCGGGTTTTCAGCCTCCAAACTGTCAACCGAACCAAATCACATGCTCTCTCACACAAAACCAACCGGACCGAACCGAGAACCGGTAAAACCCTCGGTCCGGTTCTGTTCGGGTTGTCGGTTTACATCGGTTCTTCGGTTTATTTGTCCACTCCTACTTGCAATGATGCTTTTGTAGTCTACTCAAAGTTTCCATCCTCAAGTTTGAAATTTTTTATATAGTTGCAGGGACTGCTGCTGATGGATGGGACCAAGCAGCTGCACCGTCTTTGCCAGTGCCTCCTCCCCCAATCGCCCCAAGTGGCTGGGAATAAACAAGGAAGATTTTGTTCAACATGCCCCTGGAACCTTTACATTTTAAGTTGTTACATGTTTGATGAAGCTTGGATGTTAGACCTTTTTTTTGTTATAAATGTTTTTAAAAAATTCGAGATCTATTTTTACTTTTTGTAGCCAGAACGCTGAATGTTTGGTGGTTTAGTGAAATGACGAGGTGGAGATACTTCTTGGGTTATATCAAGCTCTCAATCATGAGATAATTAATTACTTGTTCAGTTCTGATGCATATATATTTTAAAATGATGTTTTAAAGGTTTTTTATTTTCGGAAAAGCGTTTTAAAATTAAAAAAAAGCCCTACTTTAGACCCATTCCATTACCCGTCTCCTGCACAGGAAACCCTCATATGGTGCTCGCTTAATGCTAGAGCCTCAAACCAGCCGGTCCATTAAATGCAGTGACGCTGGAATACAGATCGGTGCGGTGCTCCTTCAACTCTCCACCCAGCCTGTTGGAAAACCTCCCCCACCCTTCTCTTAACTAGAGGCAGATGATCGTGTTTTCAGGCCCGATAAAAAGGAAGTCGGTATTGGGCGTTTCAATATAGAGTTTGCAGTGTTATGAACTTGCTTTTAACATATTAACATGAGGTACACCGTAGCTGCTGGGATGCATCAAATGGTAAAGCCACCCTTTTGAACAGTGTCTACTCACCTGAATTGGGGATAAAAAAGGAAAAAATGAAATGGTAAACTGCAAATTACTTGAATGATATTCCCAGTGTGGTCTACAAAAATATCAAGTATTAGAAATACAATGGATGTTGCCTCGAAATGTTCACAAATTTACCAAACGAAAAATAAAACACACGGCAATTTTCAATTACCCGTGCCACACATCCCAGTTTGATAAGGGACCTAACGGTGAGTTCGTTGGGCAGGGTAGTGCTCGTGGAGGAGCGCTGGTCAATTTGCCAGCGCCAACACGGGGACGACGGGGGTGGAGGGTTGGGTTTGAAATTGGGAATTTTTTGTTTTTCAATTTGGAGTGTGTGGGCCACACTTTTTTCCATGTCAACCGCTGATGGATATAAATTGCAAAAGTTTTCGCAATTTCATAACCCAACTTTCAATTTCTAAGTGATTCATTGATATAAATTGCGAAAATTTGTATTTTTTTCCTCGAATTTTTCATTGAGAGGTAAAGGATTAAATCCTTTTAAGAAATAAGGTTTGGGTATTTGGTAATTATATTACCAGTACCAATTTTGTTTATTACACCACATTTATAAATACAATACTAAATAAAATATAATTTGATAAATACACTGCAAGCATTTTACAATTCTAAGCCTTAACCAATTAGTAAAGGGGAAAAACAAAAATAAACATACAGCACATTCCTGGGGATAGATTCAAAGTATAACTTTCGAAATCCCTAACAAACCCACCAATGAATCGTTCGATTCCAATTTTTAACTACCAATATAATTGGTAATCAACAACCATTGGAATTTATTTTACAGCATCATTAATCCTGATTTTATATTTTCCTTCATAATTTCGAAAACCCAGATTTTAATTATTTAATTAATTAGGCACTAGCTTTTCAAAATTGTTTCACAACTTTTGGGCGTCGATAAATGGAACTGAATATATTATTAAACTTCGAAAGGACTCGTGTAATTGATTTCAAGTTCCAAGTGGAGAGAATCGATCATGAGATCTAAAAAGTCTATTAAAAATTTTTCTGATCGATTTTAATTTTAGTTTTTCCACTCTATTCAAACTTGAGTTCAACTTTTTCACTATTTTTATACTTTACGTTTCTACTTTTTGTCCGCAATTGTCGTATTTAAAAAAAATTTGTAATTAAATTAGGGTTATGAAAGTGGTGGTGTGCATAGAAATGAAAGAAAGGAGAAAATTAAATTTGACGAATAACTTGAAGGCTATAATTGGCTTTTTACATATAACTAATTTAGTAATATAAAAAGTGTGGTGTCATAAATAAAATCCGTAGTGTTAATATAATTACTTATAAAGTTTTTGATTGGAATATAAATAAGACTGAAAGACCCTTTAACTATTTAAAGGGGTAATAGAACGAATCACACTTTTACCACTAAACTATGCCCGCTACAATGTGATTATTGTATACAAATAGATCTTTTGTTGAACAGGGTAATTGGGCCCCACTTTTATCCATGTCAACCGCTGACTCACCATATTCTGGGTGTGCCATGGGGGAATATTTCCGCAATAATGGAATGCATGCATTAATAATCTATGATGATCTTAATAAACAGGACGTGGCATATCGACAAATGTCATTATTGCTACGCTGACCACCAGGTCGTGAGGTATTCCCAGGGGATGCTTTCTATTTACATTCCCGTCTCTTAGAAAGAGCGGCTAAACGATCGGAGCAGACAGGCGCAGGTAGCTTGACTGCCTTAGCCATCATTGAAACACAAGCTGGAGACGTATCGGCCTATATTCCCACTAATGTGATCCCCATTACTGATGGACAAATCTATTTGGAAATAGAGCTCTTTTATCTCTGAATTAGACCTTCTATTAACGTCGGCTTATCTGTCAGTCGCGTCAGGTCTGCCACTCAGTTGAAAGCTATGAAACAAGTATGCGGTAGTTCAAAACTGGAATTGGCACAATATCGAGAAGTGGCCGCCTTTGCTCAATTTGGGTCAGACCTTGATGCTGCAACTCAGGCATTACTTAATAAAGGTGCAAGGCTGAGAGAAGTACTGAAACAACCACAATATACACCATTGCCAATTGAAAAACAAATTCTAGTCATTTATGCTGCTGTTAATGGATTCTGTGATCGAATGCCATTTAAAAAAATTTCTCAATATCAGAGTTATTCTAAAAACTGTAAAACCTGAATTCCTAAAATCCTTTTTAGAAAAAGGCGGTTTAACTAATGAAAGAAAGATGGAACCAGATACATTCTTAAAAGAATGTGCTTTATCTGTTTGATTTAGTAATATTTAAATATTTTTATTCTAAATTGAATGGATTCTAGTTCTTCCCTCTAAAAAAACAAAACAGAGAATTCAAATAGAAATATATTCTATAGAATTCTATACTTTTTTTAATTATATAAACTTTAATCCAATTTTTTTTTTTTTTTACTTTTGATTTTTTATTCATTTTTTTCTTTTACTAAAGGCTTTAGTATATAAAGATCTAGAAGAGATATACGGACTATCTAAATTCTTTTTTTTTTCTCTCATATCATGGGAAATGATGAATTTTCATTACTTCCTAAAAGAAAATGAAGAGTTGGTGAGTTCTCTTTAATCAAGAAAAAATAAAATATTGGTTGTAGTCTTCTTAACATATCAAGTCAAGAGGGCGAGGAGAGTGGGTAAACGGGGCTCCTTTCATTCATTGGATACGGATTAATAATGTTTTCTTTTTTGTCCCTCCTAACGAAGGAAGGAATGGAGTAAGGGGATGCCCGCTCCTCCTCTTTCCCCCCGATGGGGATTGATGAGGGGGGTATAATGCCTTTCCTACCCCACTTAGATAAGGACACTTCTCTTAAGAAAGGAATTCTTGAAAAGTATCGAAGAAGTCCTAAAGCTCTTAATGTAAGTAATTCTGCACTTAGGGTGGAATACTTGTCAATGTTGCTAAGGATAAGTAACTCGCCTAAGTATTCTACAAGGTTTTCTTTGGATAGGAATGAAGCCAATGTCCCTTAGTAGAAAGAGCCACGAGCACAAAAGGAACTTACTATTGAATTCCCTTTGTTCTAGCTTGGATTAAGAGCTGTTGTCGTTTTTTAGGTTGTTAGTCCAAATAGGTTGTTTGCAAATCGGATCAATGAGATAATGCACATAATAGGCTGTTGTCAGTGTAAACGCTGTGGAACTTCTGCCTTTCCTTCGTCACCTTGCGTGCCTTATCCTATTGCTACTGCGACTGGTAATTGGCATTGTTTTAAGTTATGTGCAACGGCTGAGTCCATAGCCCCGGATTCAATAGCTGCGTATTCTTCCTAGCCAAAGCCTTGAAAGGTAACTGATGCAAAGGATGAGCTGTTCTCTTTTCACGAATCCAACTGACATAGGGGAAAGATCTTGACCATTTAAGGTATCCCAATTTGATTAGCTCTGACACTAGGAAGAGTTAGTCTGTACGACCTATAGAGCAATTAGACTGAACATGGCATGTATGACTGATTTACCTTTATAAACCAAGGAACTTCTCGTATTGCACATAGGGAAAGTACGGAGCGGTTCTTTATCTTATCATTGCCCTATGGCTTGGAACTGAACTGCAAGTATATAAGAAAGGATATTGCTAAGAGTTAGCAGTCAAAGGGAGTTTGAACTGTAAAGGAATTACCGGTGTGCATAGAGGTGAGGGAGAGAATAAAGAGAACAGGCCCTTGACTATATGGAGGATAAGGAATTAGGCAGCTTAGGGACTGATTTCCTTTCTTATCTTATTGTTGAGACAGGAAAGCAGGCAAAGTCAAGCGGGTTGGAATCTTTCTGCAGTAGGAGTAGGACGTCGCACATAAGAAAGTCTTAGGGATCGATCTAGATGCCCAGAAGAGGATGTACAGTACAGTCTAATCAATCCTAGCTTCCTAAACTGTCCTAGTAGGGAGGGGGATACTATATAGAGCTCTATGTTATCCATAAGAAAAGAAAGGAGGCTTGGTAGGAGTGCGGTATCGGTCATAGCCTGCTAAGCCAATACGGTACCAATGCTTTCTTTCTAATAAGAACCATCCCCTCGCTCAGTCCAATGGGTTCTCTATCTTTACTACATGGTATTCGTCAGCCTTTGGAAATAGTAAATCTGTTCCTTGTCTTCCCCAGCGCCGAAGGTGCGTAGTGCACTATTTGCTTTCAGTAAAGTAGTGTACACTGCCAACAAAGACAAGCAATACAGGGTCTTCAAGGAAGAGGTTAGGTCCCTAGCTTCAGAAGTGGCAGCAAAGCACTTGGCTAAATCATCATTGGCAGATCAAAGCGCATTAAATAGATTCCCAGGTGTAGGAGAGGGAAAAGAAGCAAGATCTCGGCCCTAAATTGACATAGGAGTGATTGAAGCGATTGGACAGCTTTCCTTGGCCTTAATTCATATCCCTTCTTCTAAGAAGTGAAGTTTGAAGGAGAGAGAAAGCTCTTTTATCAAATAGGCTAGCTTCACTAAAGAAATTGACTATCAGAAACCATTCTACCCGAAAGCATACTGCCCCAAACAAGGATACCATTTCAGGCATAGCTGAAAGCAAGGTCAACCAAACAAATCTACCCCAGCCACCCAAGCCAATATCGTCGACAAGGAAGGAAAGGCTACTACCTTGGCTACTAAAGAAAGGAGTCTACCTATCACTAAGTGGGAAATGAACCTTGGTGCTAGCTTTTAGCCTCCACTCTCTAAATAAAAGCCGGTCTAAAAAGTCTATTTTGGCTAAGTCAGCAAAGGGCTTTTCTTTCGACCTAGGTAGTGAGCGGACTAACCCTAAAAAAGGGAGAGAAATTCAACCGTTAAAGAAAGCTAGCAAATCGACGATTTAAAGTCGGTTCGGGCCCTCCTAAAGAGGAGAGCCAGTCCCTTTCTCCTGCCAATTATTCAATCAGCTTCAAGAAGAAGAATCGTGGAACGTACCTTGACTTTCTATTCGGTTAAGAAAAGGACCTCTCCCTACGATAGATCTGCCTTAACGGGGGATACAGTCTGCATGAAACATTCACTTAGTTGATAATTCCACCCAGCAGTGGTCAATCTCTTTTTTTCTCTATGAGCAGCCATCATCTAACCAAAATTTTAGTATAGAAATTGGAGTTCAAAGCTTTCTAAAAGTCTTCCCTTGATTTTCTTATTCTGCGCCTATCGTGCGGTAGTCGGGTTTTATTACTTTTCAAGTTAGGATAGCCTGCTAGCACTTCGCCTCCATTTACTTGGTCATTTGTTCATAAAAACAAGGTAGCTATAGTAGGTGGATGAGCTCCCCCTAGCGCGAAAGCCGTTGCTTGTTTGCTTGCAACCTAAATAATCACTCTTTCTCCTTTTCTTTGCCGGGAAGTCAATCCGTTCTATGGATTTGATCAAGCAAGCAAGCTAGCGAGCTAGGAAACTAGACAATTGAGGACATAGGAAACATAAAGATATGAGAAAGGTTCGAGTGATTTCGAATAAGAGTAATTCCATTCTTCAAAAGGTTGAAAAAAGGCCTTTCCATTTTCTTTCATTTCAATCTCCGCGAGTTCGGTTTGTCTACAAAACTCAATCAAACTAGTTCGTCCCTCTTCTCAAGTTCTAGATGTTAGCTTTTTTACTTGGTTTTACCTATGATAAGACATAAACACCCACTTTACCTTGAACTTCGACTTAGGTAGGTTTCGACCCCAGCCTCAGCATTGTTCTCTCTTTCTTATTCTTCATCTGAATCCTATTTTTCCTCCCTGTAGCTCCTGAAACGGATGTTTTAGTTGTTTGTGGGGTTTGCCTATATGCATGTATTTTCTTTCTGTTATAACGGTGGAGCATAGTGAAAATAGAGCCGTTTAAACCACGAAGTGCCCTATATTAAGTTAAGGTGTTTTCCGTTTGGGCTAGATAAACTTACCTTTCTTTGCTCTAGGCATGTTCCATTAAACCCGTTTAGGGAGGGTAACCCATGTTAGGATGAGACATCACCATTTATGGATTCAGGCAGTGGGATCGGCTCACCTAAGAATGGAAAAGAGAAAGGAATGTAATAGAATAGGTGCGTTGGCCCTAGAAGAGAAGAGATCGAACCTAAGAGCATAGAAACCAGCTGAAACCTGGCAATCCCCACTCGCTTCATTCTATGCTTGAAAGGATCAGAGACTGAGGGACAGACTGGTACAACCAAAATGACTAACAAAAGTACGTTCAGTTTCAGCATGCAGGCCGGATCAACAGCGAAAGCCTCTTATTCATCGACAACGGTCCAAAATGCATGAAGATGAATTGCCTGCAAACTATGGACGATATAGAAGATTCACTTTACGCATACACCGAGAACATGGCATAGCCACACCCCTTATAAATAACAAGGTCATTGCTTGGTTAGTTTCTTAAGTTAATTAGGTCACAATAGCTGGTGTGAAGCAAGAAGGAAGAGAGGAAGTCTTGGATTGCTTGAAATGTTTGCTGCTTTCAGTCCAATTCAAAATATCTACAACTCCTTCTTTCAAAGAGACAATTTGTGAAGCCTATTCTTACCAATACATTGTGGCTATACCGCCTCTCCTCAAAGGCCAGAAAAAGAAAGAAAAGGAAATTCTACAACCCTTCTTCTGACGATGAACCACTCTGGGGGTTTCTTTCTTTTCAACTGGATTCCAGCCCAGTCTTATTTCAAACAAAATAAGTAAAGAAGGGAAATTATGATAGATAGAGAGACAGGAACTAAGCAATAATAACAGAATACCAAAGGCTTACTCCCATTTATCTGTACTCTATCTATTAAGTAAGGCTATGAAGGAATTCATTCATAGAATGCTTTTTGAAAACAAGCGAAGGAGATATCCCTTGCTTCAGAAGAAGTTGGATTTGGAACTACTATACTACAACCTCTGCTCCTGACCTACCAAGCGCTAAGCGTACCCACAAACAATTTCTGACATAGCTCCAAATGGTGTTCATTCTTCTAGTTCTTTAGCAACTGATTATGAAAGAAATTTTGAAGTATAGGGAGGTGGGTTTAAAGACAGAAATGAATAAAAAATCTCAGTGCGTAGGTCTCAGGTAATTAGAAAAATGTATAAGATATGGATTTCATCTTATGTATGAGGAATAGGCTGAAACAACAAAAGGCAACCAAGACTTATGAAGTGCGTTTAGGCTCACTTTACACTCAAAAAATTGGAACCCTAATTCAAAATATTAAACAAGTTTTCAAGAGTCAGAAAAGGGATCAACAGTCTTCCTTCAGTAAAGGCTGGATGTAATTCAGTATTCGCCCACCTTTATATATGCGAGTATGTGATTATTCGTTCGACCTGGCCGAACTATGTATACAGCTCTAAAAAAGCTATAAATAGAACTAAACTAAGTTGCTTAGTCTCTAGGAATTCCTAAGCATTAGCGAAGAGAGAAGCCTACTTGAAGAGGGTTGCCAAGAGGAGCAAGCCTACGTCGAGCAAGTTGACTCACTTTATGTTCTGGAAAGAGTTCACTATTACGGCCCTGCGAGCGAAGGTCCATCAAATTGGTCTCAAAGATTAGCAAGGAAACCAAACCCCTTCCTCTCGTACCCCTCATTCTATCTAAAGAAACTTTCCCAGCTATAGTAGTTGTTCTCTTCCCTTCTATCGATTGAGCTTTCTCTCGTTTAATTCAATAGGGCCTTCATAGACCGGTTTTAATTCGATAACTCAATCGCTTCTTCCTTTGCTGGAATTGCCATCTTTGTTGCTCTTGGTTTCTGAATTCACACCCTTCACAGTCTAGACGTCGTTTTGCGCGTGACTGCATTCCTAAATTCTATCTCTGGTTCCTTCACTACTTCTCAAAACTGACCTGCTTACACTGCACTCTTTCTTCCAACAATACTGGAAGTGGGGCTTTCCTATATGGTGAAGCCAAGCAAAAAGAGAGTTTCCTGTTTGTATCCTCTAGTCTCAAGAGTTTTGAGAATCTTCGATAGGAGAAAGAAAAAGAATTTTCTAGTACCGGAATATGCCACAGTTGTTTCGACAACTTGGATTGGAATCTCACATTCTCAACGCTAATCTCCCTCCATTCTCATCTCAACATGAAAAGTCAAAGGGACTGAAAGACTCATAAGGTTATAGTGCGGGATCAGTTCAATTTGAATAATTAAATAGTCTATTAAAGACAAAAGGGAATCTACGGTAGCAAAGAAAGATGAAGAGGCAATTGCTTGAGGAAGGTTTCCGTTCTGGAATCTGCTTTGATTCCCAAGACCTTACCGACCTCCGTTTCCACTTCCAGTTATCGAGAAAGGGCCTCAGTACAGAGAATGAACAGATAGGGCGAAAGGGGATCCCTTGTCTAAGTCCTCTGGATGGTTTAAAGAACTGAGTGGGTTGCCCGTTGACCAAGACCACAAAGGGAGCACCCTACCCCGGAGAAATCTTCTTTTCCAGGAGGGGTCTCATCCTCTGTTAACTAGGATTTTGGAGAAGACCTTATTAGCCACATTACCGAGACTGATGGGATGGAATTGATTGAGGGTTTTAGGACTTTTGGAGAATCATGGTTATGCAGTTCTTTTCGGCACTTTGAGTAGGTGTCAGAGTCAAACAAAGCTTCAATCGCCTCTGTAACACTGGGCCCCACAATGTCCCAGAAGGATTTGAAGAAGATACCTTGGAGACCTTTAAGGCCAGGCACTTTGAGGGGTTTGATCTGGTTAAGGACCACTCTGATTTCCTTCCTAGTCACCTTAGATAGGAGGAGTGTCCTCTTGGGAGATGGAAGGGTTTATGTGCTTCAATAAATTATCCATGTAAACAGTTCCACATGATTGATATCTATCTTGAAAGTTATCGAGGACAATGTCAGATATCTCATCATGATTCCCACACCACTGCCCGAACTGATCTGGTGATGGTAACAAGACTAGCTCCATCTGTCTCTGAGATCCGAGAATAAACTATGCCATAGATATCCAGAAACGTTAATCGATTTATGGGAATATTAACGTAAGATAGCTGGAGTATGCTTACGAAAGGGGTTTAGAAGAATATGATCATGTAAATAGTCCCTTTGAAAGGGGTTTCCACGAATATTAATGATTTAAAAGCTCTTCCAGAAAGAGACTCCCTTGGCTATGCTTACGAGTTGACTAGCGGTTTCCGAGTCAAATAGCTGGACTGCCATAAAATAACCTTGATTTTTTCCCATTGTACTCGCCTACTATACTAAAACTCTTGGATCCACAAATGGAGCCAATCACTTTAACGAATTTAGAAGAATATGCTCATTGGTCTCTCTTTTGCTGATTGAAGAAGGTAATCAATTTCCTTTCACTTGGTAAGCAAGTTGGGTCGATATTCTTAGTCGAGTATCCCCTTCATGTTTTTACTGAGGTGTACTCGATCTATTTAAAGTAATTCTTACTTCACTTGTCCCTCAGATGGGAAGAGGCGAATCAATTCATATTCGATTAGATCAAATAATTGATATATATCATATAAACAATTAACAAAGAAAATAAAGAAATTGGAGTGATAAATGGAACTGAATATATTATTAAACTTGGAAAGTTGAAACCCCTTTCCTAACTTGGACAATCTAGCAATCAGAGAATCGCAATCTCGTCCTTCCATCTCATAGACAAAAGCATGATGGGTAATCATGAATACACATGAAAACATCTTCAAATTAGAAAAATATAAGGAATAATGAGATCTAGATGTAGTAATTTTGAAAGGAAAGAAACCCAATGTCGACCACACAATTACACTGTGATAGAAGGAAGAAATTGATAGAAGAGAGAGAGAGAGAGAGAGAGAGAGAGTATCATTATCAGAAGTAGAACCATAAACGCGTTATTAGAAAAGGAAATTTAACCGCATGGATAACAGCGCGTGATGGAAAAATGTCCATTTTACTCTCAATTTTATAATTTGAGAGGGAAAAAATGGTACAGCACTCATCTCCTTTAATATATGTAGATTATAGAAAAAAAATCTATTCCACATTAAAAGCATCATTTTCTATAATGCTCCTTTAATTCATTTTTCCCTTTTTAACTATTTGACTTAGTGATATGATGATTGATATTTTCCTTTTCAGTTTTGATTATTAACGACAAATATATATATATATTAAATGACCGTTGTCTGGCACAATTGTAATTTTTTCTAGCAGCAATTAGAAAATCTTTCCCACCTTGTGCACTTGTGTGGCATTATAAACTAATGTCTAGCATTAGGAGATTTTGTAACAAAAACTTGCCAACCTATGTGGCGCATGTGGCTGCACACCACGTGTTTCTAGAATACACATGATGTGCATCTATATACATCACGTAGGGCGGGAGGTTTTGTTACAAAATCTCCAAGATGTTTTTGAAAATTTTTCCCCTGTTTATTTATGTTTGCTTGATTTTCAAAATTTCCTTCCCAGAGTCCGTCATAATATGGAAACCAAAACCTATTTCAAAATAACTTGGAAACCTATTTCAGAATAAACTTATAATATAAATGGAAACCTATAAGAATTGAAGTAATTGTTGAATTCGATTATATTATATACAATATCCACATAAGATTTTTTTTTTTTTAATTGGTTGAGAAGAAAATGTTGCAGAGATTAGAAAACAGATTGTAATATATTGTAAAGAAAAGGTTGATAGTAGATGGCAAACCATTATATTGTTGAGATTTTCATGATACATTCATTAATCTAGACTAGGGAAGAAGAAAGACAACGCCATTAATTTGGTGTCGTTAAGTTTTTAGTTTCTCAAGTGTTAAAACTAGATTTGTAAATGAACTGTGCATGGTGCATTTATTAGAATTAAGTTATAATTGTAGTGGTTATATAATGTGGTATGATAAAAAAATCATAGTAGTAGTATAATTACCCATAATTTTTTTAGTCATTATGCATTTATTATTGAAACTACACTCATAAGTCATTATTTGTGTATCATGTTAAATGAAATTTTATAATACATTTTATGTAGAATATTTCTTAAGAGTTCTACCCGTGTAGCATTTTAGTACTCATGATTTTGTTAGCTTAATGGATGAGATACCAAACCATATATGTGAAGTCTGTAAACATCGATTGGATTCATGTTATTATTTCGTTTAATTTAATTATTGTAACCATTTATCATATTTTGTAATTTATGTAATGAATTTTTTTTACTCCCTCAATCCCACAAATATAGGACATTATGTATTTTCACACGAATTAAAAATTAATAGGTAATATAGTTGGAACATTTAATTTTACATATATTTTTACGTAGCTCCTAAGCATAATTAATGATTTGGAATTAATACCAATTACCAAAGTAGGATTAATATTCAAATGAGCACAGCTATTCAAATTGTGTCAATTAGAATTATGTGAACACCTTGAATATTACGCTAAAATTATTGATTAACTCATTTTCCTGTTCAAGTTTGGTACCTAGGTATTTTAAGTGGTTAATTAACTAGCTAGGGGAATATATGGAAAGGAAACATTAAATACGAGTTCAATATAGTAACTGGACTTTCTTTTTTAGGCGGAAGAAAATGGAATACTTAACTATCTTTTTGGGACAGATGGAGTAATATGAAACCTGTTGTGTGAGGCATGAGTTGAGTACTAATTGATTCTTAATTATTCTTGAATTCATACATCAATACTTTAATTGATGAAGAATAAAAATAATTTTAGCGGAAACTTTGTGAACAAAAAAAAAAAAAAATGAAATCTGCAGGAAGAAAGAGAACTTCACAAAAAAGTTACTCCTTCCGTCACAATTATTTGGTCTCATTTTTCTTTTTAGGATGCCCCAATTATATAGTCCTCTTTCTATATTAAAACGTCTAACTTGCATTACTTTACAAGTTTATCCCTATAAATTTTGAATTCTACTCGTTAAACAAGGACAAATTAGGAACATGGACCACAAAATGTGTCATTTCAACACATTTCTTAATTTTTGTGAAAAAAGAAAAGTGGATCATATATTTGAGGTAGAGGGTGGGAGTATTAATTAATTAGAATGCCCATCTGAAAAACCTTAAGAAAGCATATCTATATCTATATACTATCTAAAAGAGAGTAAGTGGGGGAAACATTTTTGGACAATCTTACCCCTACTTATTTAGTTTAATTTCATATTTGCCCCTTGACATTATTAATTATTATTTTGATTTTATATTCGAGTTTTTTTAAGTAAATCATGCATTTATAAACACATTGAAATAGCAATTTAACACTATGTAACCAATATACTTGTAGAAATATGAAACTATCTACATCTATATCTACACTATATCTAAAAGAGAATAAGCGGGGGAAACATTTTTGGACCGGAAACATTTTTGGACAACTCTACCCTTAGTAATTTTAGTCTAATGTCATATTTTCCCTTGCCATTATTAATTATTTACGTGCATAATTTATCTATCGTACTTCTAATTGAAGAGGTTTGGAAGTTGAATTCATGCACTCATATCTCATAACGGTGAAGTAAATGAGTATGTAAGTGTGGGTGACCAAATTTAATCACCAATTTGGAATTTGAACTAAAAAGGTTTGGAGTTGTTCATGCAAACGGTAGAATGGCAAAATGAAATGAAATGGTGTAATGGATTAATCCCCATTAATTCTCATAATAATAATCATACATCAGCTACACTAAAATAATTGGCGAATTTAAAAAATAAAAAAATAATTGTCGCATTTATTTGTCCTGTGGAGACTTCAAAATCTCCTTTAAATTGCTTCCTTCGTAAATATCATCCCATTATCCACCTCTTTGTATCCCTTGAGAACTCAATTGGACCCAAAAGTCCTCCCCTTTTTCTATATTCACAGATTCTTTTCGGGGGGAACTGAATTTCTAACTGCAATATCTTCACGCACATTTCCTATTTTCTTCGAATGTCAAAAGATCTATTGACTGCCCAACTCTGATAATGTAAGAATCTAAATTTACAGAACTTATATTTGCTCAATTCTCATCCACCTTTGACTATTTTGCTTTTGCTTAGTGAACATGATCATGTAATTTATTGTATACTTTGATTTTCTAAATGTTGCTAGATGTTTCGGAATGAAATAAGAGACCATCATGTCATTTAATTTATTGTTTACTTTTCATAGCAAAAATTTTAATGCTTCAATCTTCATGTACATGGGGGTTATACGCAATGAAGCAAATAGTAGAGTAGTTAAAAGTGATAGGCATAAGATAACCTCTTGCAACAGAATTCCAATTTAGGTTCAAAGAATATCCTTTCACAAGAGACTAAAGTTCACAATATGTTTGAGAGGATCTTATCCGGCAATGCATTCCAATAGGATTTTATTAGTCTTTTTATGATTTATACTGCTCAATGCAGAGTATTTGAATACCACAAGAAGATGTAACTTCAAGTTTCAATGTTCTACAATTAACACTGTCAATTTGTCATTGTATATATATATATATATATATATAGTTTTTTTTGACAAAAAATTGTCATTTTATTAGTGTTTTCATAGAATCATTAATTTCAGATAAACCAAATTGGTTGATTCTGTGTTGAGTTGGTGCTTGTATTTTGATTTCTTTAACATCATTTCTCTTACACTATAATGTAGTTCGACATACTACAAATGAGGGTTGCATATTTCCTTCATTGGAATTTTTTTTAAAAATATTTTACTTCAAGGCAAGATTTAAATTTTATTAGATAAATTGCTTGACCAGCAAGTATAAGACAATTTCCAAGCCAGATCAAAAATTTTCTGAAACGTTAAAAGCTATATATATATTTGAAAGAAAAAATCATCTCATAATATTGTTGCACAATTATGTGCAACGCACGTGATGCATACTAGTATATATTTTATATCCAGAAATTTTATTTTGTCTAGACGCAAGCATAATAACATGCATACGTGCATTTGTGGCCACGTATGCTCGCAAGCATAATAACATGTCTACGTGTAAGTAAAACAAAATTTATGTTATTATATAACGTACTAATTAATTGACATGCCCCAGCCCAAGTAACTCTATTATACTTGGAGAGTAACGTACACCGATGACAGAATCTAACTAGGAGTCAGAATCTACCATCAAGGGTCATATACTTACCAATGATACTTGGAAAATTTTTGACAGCATCTTCTCTATTTTATGAACAATCCATCATGTATAAATGACAATTACTAAATTCATACCCAAAACAATAATAAAAGGCTGCCGCGACCACAACAAACAAATTCAGATATAGATATATCAAAACATAACTAAATTATACAAAGATATGAATACAAAAGTATAATGACTCATTCCCCTTTTTCTTACTATACATGATTATGCAAAATATTTCAAAATATTTTCTAGTACATCAAAAACATATTTCCATGCCATATTTCTATTCGATCATGCCTAATCTTATCAAAAGGCTTGTACCTAGAATCAAGCTGATTTTCAAAAGTTGCTCAAACTTCAGTTATTACCTGTAAAGAAAAACATTTAAAGAAATATTTTTCATGAGCAATAATGACCAAGTGGAAAGTTGAGAAAACTACCATGTTTTTTTTTTAAATGCTCATTCACTACAATGTCAATCCAACAAAGTCATATCATCTTTAATAAAAATCTTATATAAATATAATTCCACCAAAAGAAGTATCAAACATCTCATATAAATCTCATAACTATAATATCAAGTCATACCCACTTAGACACCAGCTTGGATTATAGGTACGATATGACCCCTTTGCCCTAGGTGGCACAACAAGTAGCTTGAGCCATAGGCCCCTTCTCCTGGGTGGCAAATCATCTCATCAGCTTGACCCATAGGCCCATTAGCCTGTAGGTGGTATGTTCATAAACATAGGTTACAAACTTGGGGAAACTTTTAAAGCATTCATCAGTTACATTTTAGATAAATCATATCTCTGAACATCATTAGATATCACATACGTCGATTTCATAAACTTCTCGAATAAAAGAAGAAATTTTCAAAGAAATCCATAAAAACACTTTTGTCTTAAATTCCACAGCACCATATAAAGTCAAAACATAATAAATTTTATTTTTAAGAAAATAGAGAAATTTCTACTCACAAGCTATACATGTGATTTAGTTTAGTTGATAGGTTTTTCCAATTTCCTCATTGTCCCCTGTAACATGAGATGATGATTTAATCAATATCTAATCTTTCCTATTTCACAAGTCACACGTAACTTAATTCTTCCACTTTTCTTTTTTCAATCCTATTTATCTTCTTTCTAGCTTACTTACGAGTTAAAAATTTTTTAGTTCAACTAATTATATAAATATGAAATTTTCTTTGGGGTTATAAGTTCTCTGTTCTTTAAATTCTTCAAGATTTCTTCATTTTTCAAATAGATATATGACTGTCCCCCTTTTATAATTATTCTGAACTTTACTTCATCTTACAAATCGTCATATATATATATATATTAATAATAATTTCAAGTGTATTGTGTACCTAGATTAGAATTTCCTACTTTTTAAACTTACAGAAAACAACTAATGACTTAGTACTAATTTCACAAGAAATTTCATAAACCCTAGATGAAAATTACATCTTAAACTTATATAAATCAAAGCTTAAAAACAAATAGTACTTGTGTTTTGATTCTTGTATTTTTCTTCTTTCTTTCCTTTTCTTCTCTAATTTCTTCTCACTTTTTTCTCCTTTGCTCCCTAAGAATCGGCAGCCTCTCTACTTTCTTCTTCCTTTCCCTCTCTCTCTCTCTCACTATTTTTTTTAATTCTTGTTTTATGCCTTTTTTAAGAAAAGCCAATGGGTCCTGTTGACGTCAAAATTTGCCATTCGAGCCAACAAACAAAGAAGATGATAAATAATGAAATCGACTTGGATTTGTATATAATTTTTTAGAGTACTTTTGAGTGGATCAAACCCCGTATAGGACGTATCATCATCTCCACCTTGAATAAAACATTTTTCACTATCTTCTTTATTTTTGTGCTTAAAAATGGAGGTCATGGAGGGTGGAGGATGAAGGGGCAAAAGGTTTAAGTTTTCTGCTCTTTTTTGAAAGTTGCAGAGAGTTATTGGAGAGAAAGATCTCAAGAGAGAAAAAGGTTCCAGAAAGAGAGAGTTTCTTCCCTTTTTATCATTGAAAAGGAGAGACAGAGATATGGGGTTTCATATGGGAGTTCCTCAAAGTGGCCCCCACTTGGTTGACAATATTTCCTTAACTATTAAGTCTTGGGTAATTTCCATCCAATCCTTTTATTTTGTATTTGTTTATTATTTAGAGGGATTCTTTTGCAAAATGGCGGAAATAGACCTTCATAATTATCTTGCTCATTCTAATCCTCAATTCCACATGTACTTTGACTTGTCAACCCGCTGATTCTTGACTTGACTATCCTTAGCTTTGACCCTTATTTTGGGGTACAACAAATGCCCTCCAGGTCTGGAGTTGAGGGTACACTGGGTTCAGACCTTGCATTTCAAAACTTGCTGGTGAAGTGAATCATGTAACAGGAGACCGACCTCTTCTATCTCTATTAAGTTCATCAAGCTTGATAAAGGTTAGAGCAACCGGCACGACCCTTAGAATTTGAGCTCTATTCTGTATGCCCGGCCTCATATGGTTAGGTGGGTATGCTTTGACGGATTCTTTGGAGTGAAGAATGCTTTATTCACGTAGCTCCTTTAGCTATATAAAATGATGAGGTCGTGAGTCAAACATCTCGAGTTAGGTCATTGATTGGTTTCACCAATAGCCCTTTGACCAGTTTAGTGGACCTTTCCTTGGGTGGCATTACCTTTAGATTTCCAAGTCAGCAATAAGTTGACTTGACTATTAGGTCGTAGCCTTTAGACCTACTACTTATCATCCTGACCTTTAGTTTGTTCGGTCAATAAGCCATGTAACTTGTAGAGGTGGGACTTATACTTCAGGTTATCTAGTCTTTAGCTAGATGTGATAACCCTAAATGTTGTCAAAGTCATCAAGCTTGTAGACCAATGATTGACATTTAGGCCTGTAAGGGGGATGATGCGACCTTTAAGTCCTAAGCTTGTAGCTTACCTTTAAGTCCTAGGCCTGTAGCTTAATGACCTAGTGTTCGGGTCCACATCTCGATGTCAGCCTTAATGTTACATCATCTGCAACTATATGACTTGACCTTTAAGACCAGATCTTAAGTTCATTGTGTCAAACAGCTATTGGTTAGCGCGGGGTAATAGTAAGATTGCCAAATTAGGTGACTATTGATCAGTGGAAAGCGATCGTCAGTGCGCCACGTTAGGCAGCTGGAGATTAGCCTAAATTGATCGTCAGCTCTCCAACGATGGAGGTTGGAGATCAATTGAAAGTGATCGTCAATGCGCCACGTCAGGCGGTTGGAGATCAGCCTAAATTGATCGTTAGCGTACCAACTCCGGGGCCTGGAGATCAATGTTAAATAGACCTAAAGCTCATCGTGCCAGACGGCTATAGGTAAATATGAAATAATCTTTTGATCATCGTATAAGAAGATAGGGCATACCTTAAGGAGATCTTGTCTCCAACGTTTATCCTCGAAAATGCTTCTCAGCCTCCTTTTTGTATCGGGCTCAAAAGTTTGGTTTACTTGGAGCATCAGCTAGAGTGCTGGCCCACTTAGAGTGCTGGCCCACTTGGGAGCTAACTTTCAGGTCCTCGACCTCAGGATCGATCTTATAAGCTGACCTTGAGAGCTAACTTTCAGGTCTTTGACCTTAGGACCTGACCTAGGAGCTGACTTTCAGGTCCTCGACGTTAGAAGCTAATGACCTCAGAAGCTAACCTCCAGTGAAGCCCCAAAGCCTAGCTTTGTAAGGCTTGAGATTTTCCGGGTCTATCTTTATTTGTTGAAAGGTCCTCTAGTAGATGATGTTTACAGTGCTGCCATTCTCCACCAAGATTTTGTGAATTTTGACTCTGGAAGCCGGCATAGCGATGACTAGCGCGTCCGTGTAGGAGTGTAACACGCTATAGGCATCTTCATTACTGAAGGAGAAAGGGCTGGTTTGAGTGACAGAGGTTGTGCCGTGAGCAAGTGATAGTAATTCTGGGCTTCTCTCACGATACCTGGCCTCTAAGACGTAAAACCCTCCATGCCGTGATTTCTGACAATGAGTACGCAGATCTTGGCTGGAGGTTGGTTATGTA
>CAVNYN010269371.1:0-60013 GCA_963692815.1 Nyctanthes arbor-tristis
TTGAGTGACAGAGGTTGTGCCGTGAGCAAGTGATAGTAATTCTGGGCTTCTCTCACGATACCTGGCCTCTATCTCGTAAAACCCTCCATGCCGTGATTTCTGACAATGAGTACGCAGATCTTGGCTGGAGGTTGGTTATGTAGACTTGGGCATTAAGGTCTATATGGGGATGAGCTTGTCTATCCACCCTTAGTGATTTGCTACGTGTTCGTTCAGGTACTCCCATTTGATTAGCTTCTCGATCTCCCGCTTTAGATGCTTGCATTTGTCTGTATCGTGACCCATACTTCTATGGTACTTGCAATACTTGGACTGATCCGCGTCCTTCAAAGATTTCTTTACGGACTTTGCCTTGGGCAAAATTGGATCACTCTGCCAGAGGTTGAAGATGTGTTCAATAGAGGCGTTGAGTCTGTGAATGTCCAAGAGGAGCTGGATGGCTTTCTCGGCCTCAAGAGCTGATCCCATTAGCTGGCCTTCAGGTCCTCAACCTCAGGAGCTGATCTTCAGGTCATCGACCTAAGGAGCTGTCTTTGAGAGCTAATGACCTCATTAGCTGGCCTTCAGGTCCTCAACCTTAGGAGTTGACCTTCAGGTTCTCGACCTCAAGAGTTGACCTTCAGGTCCCTGACCTTGGGAGCTAACCTTTAGGTCCCCGACCTAAGGAGCTGAACTCGAGAGTTGATGACCTCATTAGCTGGCTTCAGGTCCTCAACCTCAGGAGCTAACCTTTAGGTCCTCGACCTCAGGAGCTAACCGTGGAAGCTGATGACCTCATTGGCTGGCCTTCGGGTCCTCAACCTCAAAAGCTGATGACTTCATTAGCTGGCCTACAAGTCCTCGACCTCAGGAGTTGATCTTCATGTCCTCGACCTAAGGAGCTGTCCTTAAGAGCTGACGACCTCATTGGCTGGCCTTCAGGTCGTCGACCTCAGAAGCTGACCTCGAGAGCTGATGACCTTATTAGCTGGCCTTCAAGTCCCCGTATTTCAGTATTGAGGAGTCTTATTTTTTGCAATGTCCATCAAATACAATTGACGTCCTCTGTAACTTTGAGAGCCCGGGTCTTGGAAACTTTTCTCTTTGCACATAAGGTTGGGGCTGACCTCGCTGGGACCGTATAGTTTGTTGAAATAGGCTCGTAACTCGCTGTGACCGTATAGTTTGGTTGGAAATAGAGCTCGTAATTGAAGCCTGAAGCTGTTTGTTCTGGTTTATTTCTCTCAACTTTTGGCCATTCAATTTTCTGTCAACAGAGAAAGATTTCTCTCTTTTTTTTAATGAAGTACCAACATCTATTAATTTTTTGCCAGAAGAAATGATTCAAGCAAAGCACAATTAATTATTCTTTTTCTTCTACTTTCCAGCAGTTTATGCACATTTAGAAGGCAGATTATCTTTTATCCCATAAGCAAAAATAATTTTCTGAGATGACTCACTTTAAATACATAATGGCAATAAACTATGAACAGTGATTGACGGGTTTGCATTTATGGTTGAATATTTTCTATTCACCCAAGTACTCAAACCTTAATTATCTACAGCAACTCCATTTTTGTTAGACACACCACCAGTTATCCTTGAAGTTTTGATAAATTGGTAGGACTTTTGCGTCGATCCCCCCAGACGGTGCCATTTTGTTGATGTCAAAATTTGCCATTCGAGCCAACAAACAAAGAAGATGATAAATAACAAAATCGACTTGGATTTGTATAGAACTCTTGAGAGTGCTTTTAAGTGGATCAAACCTGTATGGGGCGTATCATCATCTCCAGATCAAATAGAATGTTTTTCCTCTATCTCCTTTATTTTTGTGCGTAAAAATGCAAGTCATGGAGGGTGAAGGATGATGAACTGAAAGGTTTAAGTTTTCTACTCTTTTTTGAAAATTGCAGAGAGTTATTGGAGAGAAAGATCTTCTAAGAGAAAAAGATTCCAAAGAGAGAGAGTTTCTTCTCTTTTCATTATTGAAAAGGAGAGAGAGAGAGAGATATGGGGTTTCATGTGGGAGTGCCTCAAAGTGGCCCCCACTTGGTTGACAATCTTTCCTTAGCCATTAAGTCTTGGGTAATTGTCATCCAATCCTTTTATTTTGTAATTGTTTGTTATTTAGAGGACTTTTTTGGCAAAATGACGGAAATAGACCTTCATGATTATCTTGCCTAATTCTAGTCCTCAATCCCATGTGTATTTTAACTTGTCAACCCGTTGATTCTTGACTTGACTATCCTTAGCTTTGACCCGTATTTTGGGGTACAACAGGTCCCACATAACTTAAGAAAATCTCCACTCTTATCAATTAGTTGGCCGATTTTGATTTACTCTCTCATCTTTTTTTCCACTTTAACCCATAATCTTGTGTTCATATTTAATTTGGCCCTCACGTTTCAATATGTTACGTAGAATAGAAGCATAAAGAAAAATTGGGATGTCACATACTCACCCCCTTTCAAAAGAATTTCGTCCTCAAAATTCAATTCTCTAAATTGGTGGTGCAGAAGATGGAGCTGCCACTGGTGGTGGTTCTTGACCGGAAAAAGCTCGATGGAGAGCCATGACTATTGCCCTGGCAATTTCACTCATGGAATTGGATGATTCTTTACCTCCTCTTGGCTTTGAAATACTAGGAACTAGTGGAACGGAGGCAAAAACACCTTCCAATGCACTTAAAACTTCAGGTGCAGTTTGAATATCATCCATGTAAGAATCACCCGAAACTGTACGTTCGTCTTGGGATAAAATCGGGTCTAAACCAGTAGAAATTGGGTCGTTAATGGAGTGTTTCATGGATTTTTTCTTGTATCTAGTCATTGATTGAGTTAATTGAAGATTTTTTAATGTAAGGAATTAGGATTAATGAAGAACTAAAAACCAGAGAAACGAACAATTGATTTTGTCTTTGATTGAAGAAGAAGAAGAAGAATTTTTGGACTTAGAGGCCCTATCTTACAAAAGAGTACAAGTAAGTCCTTGAGAGTTTAAAATGAGGATAATATGATTGAATCTTTGTAACTTGTTAATTTTGGCCCATAAGTTATTGGAAATACTTGGAAATATTTAATAATTAATTGGAGACCCATCTAATGATAATTAACAAAGGTAATAAGTAAGGAAAAAAATAATTGTTAAATTTTCCCCTTTTTATGATCAATTCATTAAAGTATAATCTTTGAGAACTAAAGAAATAGGTGGATGTCTCAACTTATGGGGAAAAAAAGGTTTTGCTTATTGATGTAAACCCAAGAGATTTAACAAATGTTGTTGGCTAAGAATTCAATTTCTAAATAATCTATAATGATAGATTTTGAGATATAAATTGAATTCATGGATAGGTAGAGAAACATGTCTCAAGACGATGATACTAGCAATGCCCTAGAACGTTTGACTTGATTGGCTAATCAACAAGCTTGTCAAATTGATCTATTACTCTAATAAAATTCAAAAGGGGACTCATCACAAAATAAGGACGATAAAAATGATGCGACAGAACGATTCCGCTGACTTAAACTTCCCTTGTTGGAAGAAGCTAAGGACCCAATAGAAGCGGAAAATTGGATTCAGACAATTGAAAGAATGTTCACCTATGCTTATGGCCCCGATTGTGAAAAGGTAAATTGCACTACTTTTATGTAAAAAGGAAGAGCAGGCTATTGGTGGGACACTTTAATAAGTATGAGAGAAAATGAGGAGATGACTTGGGAAGAATTTCCTGAGAAATTCCGCACCAAATATTTTTTCTACTACCGCAAGGAATAAAAAATTGAATGAATTTATTCATCTCAAGCAGAACCAAATGACGGTGTTAGAATATGTTCAAAAATTTGAGGGATTGTCAAGATTTGTAACTCACGTGTTGGGGACAATGGAAACTGAAAATAAATTGGTTTATAGTTTCTAAAGCCCGAGCTAGCTAGAGATGTACTGATGTTAGGAATTCAAGGTTTAAGCTTTGATGCTGTCATCGACCGGGCACTACTAGCAGAACAAGCTGAGACTAAAATTCTTCAAGCTAGAGAACATTGAGCCCACCATTCTCAGGGTTCAAATACTAATGAAAATGGAATTCTTCAGAAAAGAAATGGAATAAGGAAAATAAAAGATCATATGAAAACTTTACGAACCAATCTAATGCTAAGAAACCAAAGACCCAGTGAGTGCCGACAAAAACTGATCAATAACAATGCTTAACATGCAATAAAATGCATACAGACCCATGTCGAAAAGAATTAGGGCTATGCTATGGGTGTGTCAAGGAAGGACACATGGTTAAAAATTGCCCCACTAACCTGAAGCCCAATAATCCTACGAGTAGAGTTTTTGCAATGGTTCAACTGCATATCACCAATAGCGGCAATGTTATTACAAGTATGACCTAAGTTTATGGTAGACCTGTATACACTTTATTTGATTCTGGTGCTACACATTCCTTCATTTCTTATAATGTTGCTCGATATGCAAATTTTAAAATAGTTCATATGCCATTAGATATGAGTATTAAAGTACCTTCAAGAGTGACTTATGTGGCAAAGGATTATATGCCTAATACTATGATTCAATTAGAATGTGATATATATCTAGCAAATTTAGTTCTCTTTGACCTCAAAGA
Source organism: Nyctanthes arbor-tristis (assembly GCA_963692815.1). Lineage (NCBI taxonomy): Eukaryota > Viridiplantae > Streptophyta > Magnoliopsida > Lamiales > Oleaceae > Nyctanthes > Nyctanthes arbor-tristis. The sequence continues at coordinate 4,607 of CAVNYN010269371.1, forward strand.
CTTTGACATGATCTCGGGAATAGATTGGTTATCTAAGCATGGGGTGATTATTGATTGTCGACCTCGAACCTTAAAATCTTTGAAAAAGAACCCTATACCATTCTCTTTGCCCTTAAAGAGTACTCGAACAATAATTTCAGCACCTCAAGCTCAAAAGCTATTAAAACAAGGCCATTTGTTCTAGGTTAGTTTACATCAAATTAAGGCTAAGAATTCTGTTACAATCTCATCTTTGCCTGTAGTTCAAGAATATCGAGATGTATTCCTAGATGACTTGCCAGGATTTTCCCTAGATCGCAGGGTCAAATTTAGTATTGAGGTATATCCTGGTACCGAACTAATATCAAAAGCTCCTTACTGTATGACACCTACTGAATTGAAGGAACTTCGAACCCAACTAGATGAATTACTTAACAAGGAATTTATTCACCCCAGTACATTAAGAAAGAAAGATGGATCGATGAGGCTCTATATCGATTATCGAGGATTGAATAAGGTCACAATAAAGAATAAATATCCTCTTCAACGCATTGATGATTTACTAGATCAACTTAGAGGGTCGATAGTCTTTTCCAAAATAGACTTGAGATCAGGGTATTATCAATTGAAAATAAAGGAAGAAGATATTCCCAAGTTAGCATTCAGTACAAGATATGGGCATTTTGAGTTTTTGGTCATGCCATTTGGCTTGACTAATGCACCCACTACATTTATAGATCTTATGAACTGGGTGTTTAAAGATTATTTGGATAAATTTGTAATCGTGTTTATCGATTATATATTGATCTATTCAAGATCGCGGGAGGAACACACTAAGCACCTGCACCTTGTTTTGCAAACTTTAAGAGAAAAACAATTGTACGCAAAATACTCGAAATGTGAATTTTGGATGGAAAAAGTAGTTTTTCTTGGTCATGTCATGGATCAAAGGGGAATTTTAGTTGCTCCAAGCAAAGTTGAAGCTGTGATTGGCCTCAACCCACAACTCTCACGGATGGAAGAAGTTTCTTAGGATTGGCCAGATATTATCGTTGATTTGTGAAGGACTTTTCAAAAATTACAGTTCCTCTCACACATTAACGAGGAAAAATGTAAAATTTAAATGGACAGAGGACTGTGAAAGAAGTTTTGAAGAATTAAAGATATTGCTTACCACCACCTCTATTCTTACAGTACCCCAAGAAGGTGGTAATTTTATTATTTATAGTGATGCATCAAAGTGTGGACTTGGATGCGTATTAATGCAGAATGACAAAGTTGTGGCCCATGCTTCTAGGCAATTAAAGCCTTGTAAGAAGAATTATCCTACGCACGACTTAGAATTAGCTGCCATTGTTTTTGCCTTAAAATTTTGGTGATGCTATCTTTATAGAGAAAAATGTTAAATTTACACTGATTATAACTCAAAAAGAATTAAATATGCGGCAACGAAGGTGGCTTCACTTAGCTAAAGACTGTGATTGTACAATCAATTACCACCCAGGGAAGACAAATGTGGTAACAGATGCCATGAGTCAAAAAGCCATCACGAACGAGAAAAACCCTAAGGAGTTACAAAATGAGATTGAAAAGTTTGGCTTAGAATTTCTACAATACAAAGATGCCAAACTAAGAGCAATGATTGTAGAACCGGTGCTAATGGATTAAATAAAAGCAGGACAAAGGAATGATGAATTTGCTGAGAAGATCTATAATAATTTGGCAAGTGGAAAAGAATCTCTTTATAATACATCAAGTCAAGGATTATTAAGGTACAAGGACAGAATTTATGCACCAGAAACTAAGGGTCTATGAGAATATATTTTGAAGGGAGCATATATCACACCATATTCTATGCATCCTAGTTCTACAAAGATGTATCATGACATAAAGAAATTATACTAGTGGCCAAACATGAAAAGGCATATTGCAGAGTTCATAGCTAAATGCCTTACTTGTCAACAGGTACGAAACATTAGCTGGAACATTACGACCATTAGAAATCCCCGAATGAAAATGGGAAAAAATAACAATGGATTTTGTTAGTGGACTTCCTCGAGTCATCAGGGGATATGATGCCATATGGGTAGTTGTGGATCGACTAAAAAATCGACACACTTCATTCCCATTAGAATGACTTTTAAAATGGAATAACTTGCCAAGCTTTATATTCAAGAAATAGTTAGATTATATGGTGTTCTAATTTCTATTACTGCTGATCGAGATCCATGATTTTTGTCACGGTTTTGGAAAGAAGTTCACCAAACCTTGGGGACGCAGTTAAATTTTAGTACTGCTTTTCTCCTCAAAATGATGGTCAATCAAAATGCACCATCCAAACCCTTGAAGATATGCTTCGAGCATGTGCACTAGAATTCCCACAAAAATGGGATTATTACCTACCTTTGGCTAAATTTTCGTACAACAATAGTTATCATTTCTTGATCCACACGACGCTCTTCCGATCTATTATATGGGAGAAAATGTATATCACCCTTGTATTGGGATAAAGCTGGTGAAAAGAAAATAATTAACTCAAAATTGATGGATGAAATGATTAAAGTGGTGGAAAACATTAAAGAAAAATTGAAAACTGCAGAAGACCGTCAGAAAAGCTACGCAGACCAGCGGCGAAGACCGTTTGAATTCGAGATCAAGGATCAAATATTTATCAAGATATCCCCAATAAAGCAACTTTTGTGCTTTTGAAAATGAGGTAAATTAACTCCTGTGACATTAGACCTTTCGAAATAATGAAGAGAGGTGGAGAAGTCATACATGAGTTGAAATTACTAGAAAGAATGAATAAAATCCACCCAATACTTCATATTTTAACACTAAGAAAATATGTATCTGATCCTTCCCATGTACTTTCAAGACTTCTTTTGATATACAAACGGCCGGTCAAAATCTTGATCCACGAAATGGAAAGGTTACGTAATAAAAAATTACCTCTCTTTTGCGTATTATGGAAAAGTGAAGTTTTGGAAGAAGAAACGTGGGAGCGGGAAGATGAAATGAATAAATAGTATCCCGAATTATTTTCAGGTAATTTTGAATTTCGAGGATAAAATTCTCTTAAAGGGGGCAGATTGTAACACCTTGTAAAATTTTAAAAATGAATTAAGCAACATGGTCGCTATTTCGACGATGATAGAATGATTACTTGAATTTACATTAATTATGTCATAAGGTTAAATTATTATTACTCCAATGGCGCCCAAAATAAGGAATGGGTTAACTAGTATGACTCAAAATATAACAACCTAATTGTAAGATTATATTAAGTAGGAGGACTTCATGAGTAATAAATAAATAAATAGTAAAAAGCCACTTGTTCATTCTAGGAAAAAAAATCACATGGAGAATTAAAAGGACACTTGTCCTAGTTCTCATTGGTAAAAGACTTCAAAAAATACACTTGAACTTGTTTCTATTGGTTACCTCCAAGAATTATCTAAGAACATTCGTCTTAATTCTCACAGGTGGATCTCAAGATTTTACCCAAAATCACGAAGAAAAATTTGTCCATAAATGGGAAGGGTGAGAGAACACGAAGTAAAACCCACCAAACACTCACATCTATCTTGAAAAAGACTCTTTTCCATATATAGGAAGCCATCTAATCATACCGAGATAGGTGATGACTATTATGGTGCTTGCTTTGTATTGCACTTTGTTTGAAATTCCAATAAGGGTCTACTGGGATTTGGATGTGGATCTACTTGAATATATATGGCCATGATTGAATCAATATTGAATGACATGAATTGATATGAACCTTATACGCTCTACGGGTAATAGTTTAACTAGTGATTGGGCCCTCTTGTCTGTCTAAAAGTTTTGTGCATTTCATGATTTCCTTGAACTTGTGATTAAAAAGGAATTTCTTGTATAAAGAGGTGAATCAAAAGATTTTGTTACTCACTAGGTACATTGTACTCTATTTTCTACAATTTTTGTAGATGATTAAACGCAAGGTGTTTGAAAAGCAAGCCTTTAGTTGGAACATGTCTGCGGATGAGCGTAGTGTTTTGTGTGTAGTGGAAATTGATCTTTGGAGCTATTACGAAGATGCACCTTGGTTATAAATATATTTCGGGACAACTTATGAACTTAATATCTTTTGTGCTAATACCTATGCTTATCTTTATAGTGATAGGTTTTTGACAAATCGGCCAATGTTCTTCTCTTAATCTAGTAGCATAAAAAATAAGGGGATTAACTAATAATGACTATATAGATGCTTATAAGAATATATACAAACATATAAATATATAAGTATACACATATAGAGCCTACAGTATGTAAATGAAGGGGTAACTTTTGCATTGATTGTGTAAGGTTTTATTCAATGTAGTCCCTTTCTTCTTCTCTGGTTTTCTTTCAATGCCGGCGGTGGAGTCAATCGTTGACCAAGGCTCAGACTATTTCCCAACTCTACAATGGTAACACCACAATGCCCACACTAATCTAACAAACTAGAATGATCAACCACTAAGGTAAAATATCTCCCACTAAGGAAGTAGTGGATGACTCCTATAAAGAGAGAAAGGCTAAGAAGAACAAGAAAAAGTGACACGTCTTTTATTTTGTGTCTTGTGTGTATTGTGTGTTCTAATTCCAAAAAACCACTCAGGTATTTATAGGGAGAAAAACACAATTCAAAATATAAAGATAAGATAGACTAATATCTCAAAAGATATTATCAAAGATTATTCTAATTGTCTCTTATTAAATCCAACCACTTAAGCAACAACTTGATTTGTTTAAATCTCTAAAGTGGTAGTTATCTAGTTACCAAATTGTGGAGTTGGGTTACAAGATTCAGTCATAGGCTTTTTAAGCCTCTGAATATTTACTTATTTTCGTTCGGGTCCTTTTTATCATTTCCCGGGGTTTATTGGGTATCAACGACCCAACAAACCTAAACCTACAAACAAAAATACACAGTTAATTTTTGTTTAATGAAGGTGCCAATAAAAAACAACTTACCAATTGACCCGAACATTACCACACTTGCGAGTAACAATTTACAGGCAAGTATTCAAACTTGGAGGGTGTTACTCTTCTCCACATTGAACAATTCAAATATAGGGAACTTAACCCTGTATACTCATTAGATGGTTTATTCTCACTATCACTTATATAACCAGCTAAAATAGGTTCTTTTGTGTGATCTTCTACTTATGCCTCCACCTCATTAGAGACCTCCAGCTGATCAAGTATTTCACATGCAGGAGATTTCTAGCACTTAATCACCCCACCACTAGTGATAGAAATGTCATTCCTCTTTAGCCCAATACATGCAAATTCAGAACCTTTGAACATTTTTAGCATCCTGTTACCTATTTCACATGTAATGCCAACTTCCTCCAATTTGCGAACTGATAACATATTCCTGTCAGCTTCAAGAACATATTTGATCTCTTCTAAAGTGAGGGACCCACCAAACTTGTGTCATTACTTGTAGCACTCCCCACATGAATTAACTAATAAATTATTTTATTATTAGGATATTTCAAATTTCACGGACATTAATAGTTATAAGTTGAATTTTGTAAATCCGTTCCTTATAGAAAATCATACTTTTATTTTCCCTGAGTCATTATTACATCATTTTTCTTTCTAGGATAATACTAAACTTTTGACATGCTACTAGTTATTTAAACATTACAACATTACAATTGGAAGAGTACTGGTACTGATCATTATGTTCAAACTTCGTTTAAACTTCCTCCAAAAGTTGGGTATGCAGGTTGTAAATCTCATGTTGAATTATGCTCATTTCCCAAATGAGATCAGCAGGCGTGGACATCCCATAGGACCATATTCTGGCAATATTGACCTAATGCATTTCAAACTGATTAGGATGCATAGTCCAACCTTTTGTGTCTGTCATTAGATATTCCCGCTCCATTTCCTAAAAATGGGAAAAAGAAAAAATGTGAATATTAAAAATATTCAGTGAGTGGAGGCGCTCATATGCAATTTTGTTCGAAAGAACCTTTGTTAATAATTTCATTCATAATATACGCCAACACCATTTCCAGCAGCAAATACATGATCAGTGATCGGTCATTAATTTCTTCATATAATATTGAGCCCAATACAATCATGAAACATCATATATTTAAGGAGATCCAGATCAGTTATTTAATCCTTGCCATGATCAGTGATTCATCAATCAGTGACTCCATCATTTGATAGAATTTTACATATATCTATTATAATTCCTTATGCACTCATCCACTAGACATTTTACTGAAGGAAATGGGGTGTATAAATATATTTACAGAAAAAGAGAGTTTAATCAGGAATTTCAGAACGAAGCATTATAATTGTTCAAAATAACTGTAAAAGATATTTTTACGAAAATTTCTATTTTCAAGATCTGTAATAAATTGATAGCTTTAAAAATTAATAACTCCACTCACCTGCTACTTGGTATCAAAGTAAATTTGTAAAAGAAATTTTGTACCGCAATTAGTTTCTTACTTATTTTCCTTTATGTCAGCATCAATGAGTGTAATAGAGTACTTTAAGAATGTTGCTTTCATAATGCTTATGAAGTGCTTCAGTAGTCATTGGCTAGTCTAAAGTACTATCAAAGTACTTCTTGAGTACTTCAACAACACTTACAAAGCTCTTCCAAAGTATTACTACAACACTTCAACAGTGCTTCTAAACAACTTTACCCGGAAAATTGCAGTATTATACCCCATTGTACTTTCAAAGTACTATTGTAGTCCTTCTATAGGACTACCTTAGTGCTTTCACCACACTATGGACACTTAGTGGTTGACCCATAGTGCTTCCAAAGCACTTTGATGGTACTACAACATTACTTGACTGCACTGCATAAGAAGTAGTTGATGAGTATCCTAGCTTATCTTTTAATAGATACTCCTACTTCTTACTCAATTACCGAGGTGTATTTATAGAAAAAAATGGGAGAAATGACAGTGGTTGGATTAAATTAAATCTACAGTAAGGGTGATTCCACGTTTCTCTGTCAAAGACCATAGAAAGTTTTTACCCTTATAGAATCTCTTACGGTTAGCCTTTAGAGTAATTACTTATCTAGTCCTTGAACTTCTTCTAGCTACATTTTTACTCCCAAAATTTTTAAGATTGATAATTATTTTGTTGTTGTTATTATTATTATTAAAATTTTTGGTATGTTACATTCACCCCACCTTAAAAAAATTTCATCCTCGAAATTTATTCAAATAAATGATGGTACTTTCTTCTCATTTCATCTTCCCTTTCCCATGTGGCTTCTTCGGTTGCTACACTTTTCCAAAAAACTTTCACAATGGGAATTTCCTTATTCCGTAGTCTTTTTTGTGTCGTGGGCCAAGTTTCTACTGGTTGTTCTTCTAATGTCGGGTTAGGTTGAAGGTATATAGGTACTTCTGGTATTACATGTAGGATCGGTTACATATTTTCTTAATATTGATATATGGAAGTCATTATGCATCCGATCGAGACTAGTAGGCAAACGTAGCTCGTAAAAGACTTGTCCTACTCTTCTGATAATCTCATAAGGTCCAATGTAGTGTGGCGTCAATTTTCCCCAATTACCAAACCGTATCATTGTTTTATCGGTGAGACCTTGGTGAAAACTTTGTCCCCCATTTTTAATTCCAGCGGTCATCATTTCTTATCGACGTAACTTTTCTGTCGCTCTTAGGATGAGTCAATCATTTGGTGATGATTTCCATAGCTTGTTTGACTTCTACATCATGTCAGGTCCTAACATATATTGTTCTCCAACTTCATCCTAGTGTAGGGGCAATCGACATTGTCGACCATACAAGACCTCAAAAGGTGGCATACCAATAGAGGCATGATAACTGTTATTACAAGAAAATTCGATGAAGGGTACATATTTGTCCCAATTTCCTTGAAACTCTAATACATATGCTCGCAACATGTCTTCTAGTGTTTAAATTGTAAGTTCGGTCTACCCATTAGTTTATGGATGAAAAACTATGCTAAAGTGAGGTTTTGTTCCCAAGAGCTTGTGGAGGCTTTTCCAGAAATTTGATAAAAACCTTAGGTCTCAATCAGATATAATGGATATGGGTATTCTGTATAGTCGAACAATCTCTTGGATGAATAAGGAAGCAAATTGCTCCATTTTGTATGTTATCCAAACTGGTAGAAAATGGGCTGACTTGATTAATCGATCCACAATTACCTATATGGTATTGTGACCTTTAATAATCTTAGGTAGGCTGGTTATGACATCCATGGAGATCTGTTCTCACGTCCATTCTGGAATAGGCAAAGGTTGTAATGACCATGCTAGTCATTGATGTTCGGCTTTTACTTGTTGCCAGATCAAGCATTTTTTTAACAAATCTCACAATTTCTTTCTTCATTCGTGGCCACGAATACAGTACCTTAATTGCGTGATAGAGTAGGATGTGGTATGAGCTTCTGTTAAAAATTCCCGTCGTAGGCTTGGATCTTTATGCACATACAATCTTCCTTTGTACAACAGGACCCCTTCATTGGAGAATTCACATTCTGTCGACATGCCTTGTTTTTTCTTTTTTGGACCTTTTTCAGCAAAAGTCATCCTTTTATCATTCCAAGACAGATTCTCGTAAGGTTGGCTTTATCGTTAATGTATAAATTGTGTAATTCCTGAGAGAACTATTTCTAAGTTAAACTTTCTGACTTCTTCATTTACCTTTTGTGACCTTGGCTCAATTTTTCGACTCAACGGATCAGCAACCACATTTGCTCTTCCAGGGTTGTAATTAATGGCAAAGTCATAATCCTTGACTAACTCGAGCCACCTTCGTTGTCTTATATTTAGTTCCTTTTGCGTAAAGAAATATTTTAGGCTCTTATGATTGGTGTAAATTTCACACTTTTCACCATAGAGATAATGCCTCCAAATTTTTAGAATGAAGACTATTGTAGCTAACTCAAGGTCGTGAGTAGGGTAATTTCTCATATACGATTTCAGTTGTCAAGATGCGTAAGCGATAAATTTCCCATACTGCATCAGCACACAACCTAATCCATTTTTGAATGCATCATTATAGATCACGAAGCCTCCTGAATTAGAGGGAATGGTTTAGTATTGGGGCTATCTTTAATCTTTGTTTTATTTCTTGGAAAATCTTCAGTCCATCTAAAAAGAGCATTTTTTCGAGTGAGTTGAGTGAGAGGCAAGGCAAATCGTGAGAATCCTTCAATAAATCGCCAAGGAAGCTACGAACCTTAGTTAGAATTGTCAGTCTTGGCCAATTGAGAATTGCTTCTACCTTACTCGGGTCGACCAAGATCCTATCGTTTGTTTCTACATGTCCAAAAAGTTTACTATGTCTAACCAAAATTTGCATTTCGAGAATATGGCGAATGGTTTTTCTTCTTTTAATTTTCTAAGTACTATGATCAAGTGTTGCTCATGCTCCTCATTCGTCTAGGAGTAAACTAGGATATCATCAATGAATACAATAACAAATTTATCAAGGTAATACTTGAATACCCGATTCATCAAGTCCATAAAGGCTGCATGGGCATTGGTCCATTCGAAAGGCATAGCCAAGAATTCTTAGTGCCCATACTGAGTGTTGAATGCCGTTATCGGCACGTCTTCTTTTTTAATCTTCAACTGATGATATCATGTTCTTAAATCGATCTTTGAGAAAACTTTTGCCCCTTGGAGTTGGTCAAAGAGGTCATCAATTCTGGGTAGTGGGTATTTATTTTTTATTGTAACTTTGTTGAGTTCTCTATAGTTGATGCAAAGTCTCATGGTTCCATCCTTCTTTTCGATAAAGAGAACCGGCCCTCTCCAAGAAGAGAAACTGGGCTGAATGAAACCTTTGTCCAGTAGTTCTTACAGTTGCACTTTTAATTCTTTTAGCTCTGCTGGTGCCATGCGATATGGTACCTTCGCAATGGGCCTCGTTCCTCGAACTAAATTGACTGTGAATTCTATCTATCTATTAGGACGAAGTCCCGATAGTTCTTTAGGAAAATTTTCTAGATAATCTTTGACTGCCGGCACATCTTGTATTAAGGGTCTTTTATCATAGGTCAGCTGATAAAGACTCATAAAATAAGCTTGACTTTTCTTGTTGAGATATTTCCCCGCCTTAGCAGCAGAGATACTGTTGTTGCAAGTTTTTCCTTTGAAGGAGATTGTTTCTTTACCAGGGACAGGAATGGTTTTCTTCTTACATTCTATAAGTATTTGGTGTTTCGACAACCAGTCCATCCCAAAAATGACACCATAATATTTAAGGTGTAACACGATAAGGTCAACAGGCAGAGCTTGTTGACCAAGCTAAACTACAGCATTAATAATTATTTGGTTCGCCCATTGAGGTTTTCCAGAAGGTACTGTGATTTTAATATCACTTTGACAAAACCAGGGGTCAGTGATGAGGTAGATATAAAATGAGGTGATACAAAAGAATGAGTGGCTCTGGAATCAAATATGGTATTGGCTACTTTACCTCCGACTGGAACTCATCCTACTATTACATGATGGTTTTCTGTTTCCTTGGTGACATCCATGTAGAAGACTTTAGCGGTTAATGGCTGATTTTCTTTGTTATTTTTCTTTGGACATTCTCTAGCCAAATGTCACTTCTGTCCACAATAATAGCACAGTCTGATTCCTTTGAAACATTCACCACTATGATTCTTCCCACATTTTGAGCAATTGGGGCACGCTCCATTTTGTGACTCAAACCTTCCATTCTTATGGTTTAGCTTGTAGCGATCATTACTTCCCTTAGAAGTGGAACCCAAAGTGGTGTTGCTTTTCCTTTTATTCTGCCTATTCTCATTTTGAGCTTGTCTATTTTTGAAATTTTGTTTCCGCATTTTATGGGACGAGTGATTCTTTGCTCGGTGGTGAGTGCTCGATCAGCTATAGTGGCAAAATGTGTTGCCTCAATGCCAGCCATTTGTACATCTCCACTAAGTTCTGGTCAAAGTCCTTCTAAGAACCGGTCAATTTTTAGTGCTTCAGTGGCAACCATATGTTAGGGAAATCAAGCTAGGTCTTCAAATTTCCTAATATATTCTTCCACCGCCATAGCCCCTTGTCTAAAGTGAATAAATTCAGACATTTTCTGATTTCTCATTATTGTTGAGATGTACTTACTTCGGATAAATTCACAAAACCTTTCCTACATCATATTTGTTGCATCTTCTAAATATTGTTGAGTCTCTCAACAAAGTCTGGCACTATCACGAAGCATAAAAGACGTATAGTTAACTTTTTCTTCCTATGGTACATGACAATAATTCAACATTCTTTCGATAGTTTTGAGCCAATTTTCGACCTCAACTAAGTTGGTGGATCCTTCAAAAGTAGGTGGATTGAGCCGTCGAAAATGTTCCCCGACTGTTTCTGAGGAATTTCCATTCTGGTTTACTAACCTTGTTAATTGTTCAGCCTCTAGTTGGGTAAGTAGACAGATGACTACAGTGACATCATCTCCATCGTTAACTTGTCTTCGTGGCATCTTCTTCCTGAAGGAGGAACTTAGTTTTTCATGAGTTACTTCCATGTATATATACATGTATTCTATCCTTTATACTATTTCCATTATTGTTCCACGTATATATATGTTATTATACATATATTCTTATTTATATATTTTATATGATTATTTTTTTTGGGTATATCATCATTGTCTTGAATGGAAGCCCTCCTTGAGGGGGATTTAATGGAAGAGGAATTATCTAAATTTGCTTAGTAGATCAAAAGTTACGCTGATTTGAAAGAAAGAGTAAAGTTGTACTCATATATATATGTGTGTGTGTGTGTATATCATATCATCATCATCATATATCACGTGTAGAACCAAAATCTTATCATATCTTTTCTTTCTATCACTATTTACTATGAATTGAGACAACTTTTCTGAAAAGTAAAAAATTATGTGAGCAAGAAATCTAAAATTTGAATAGTGAATGTAAAGTCCTCGAAAACTCTAAAAAATAAGGCTTGGTATTTGTCTTGCCTCTTTTCTGATTACTATCAACAATTGCGTGTTAAACAGTGAAAAAATTCACACCCTTTATAAGTCTTATTCTATCCATCACTTCTTCATTAATTCAAAGAAAAAAAATGCCACCACGAAGACCTCTTGCTCCACATACCCACTCAACCTCAGCATTACCCGCTAATTTAGGAAGACCTCCTGTTCCATAAACTAACCCAACTCCAACATCAACCACTAATTTAGGAAGAGGAGTGTTGGAAAATAATAATGAGGAAGGAATTAGTTTAGAGACAAAAGAATAAAGAGGTAATGCAAAGGTGTCGTAACCAAAGATACCAATCTCAAGGGATTTTCCCTCAGAATATCATCAAGAATGGTTTACTAAATTTCAGGACTTGGACGTAGATCCAGGTAAGGTTATTTATTTTGCGGATCTTGACAAACACCATTTTCCTTTCACAAAATGTTTCGAAGATTTTGGTTGGAAGAATTTCTTAAGCCTAAATCGAGGTTCTTATTTGTACTACATTCATTTCTTTTATTCCAACACCCTTCACTATATGCCTGTTGAGTGAGACTCTATTCCTGTCATTAGGACATTTGTTGGTAACACCTTTCTGATTACTGAGCAAACCTCTTTGGCTAACATTTTTGGATTCCCACATAATGGGGCCATTTATGACAAAGATCCACACTATGATCGTCTTGAAGCATACAATTTAATTTGGGAAACACAACTTTCTAAGCTACCACATACACCGTGGTATGCATCTACCTTGCCACTATTTCTTAAGCTATTGCAGACTATAGTAATTAAGGTGATATCTCTCCGTACTAGCTATTTTCACTTAGTGCGTATTGAAGATTTGTGGATTATGTGGCGGATTGTTAAAAGGGACCCGCCAAACTTGTGCCATATTATCATAAGGAGCATGATTCGTTGCATGAATCCAAAGGGAACCTTATATTATTGTATGCTTATTAGCTACGTTTTTTATAGATGTCAGCTCGATCTCTAACTCTTCCAACTGCAATTCCACCCCCAAGTGGTTATATCTGGTTTTCTAACTTACTGAAAGGCAGCTTTGAAGTGAGAGGGATAGTGTAACAAAGAAAAGAATAAAAGCTCTCATGAGGGTAGAGAGTTCTAGTGGTGTCCATGAGGAAAATGAAACTGGAGTTCCTTTAACCAAATGGGGTGGTTTATGTGCTCAAGTAGGTCATCTAGAGGCTGAGTAAAGAAATAGTAATATCCTATTGGCTCAAGTTATCCAAAATCAAGAAACTATTCTCAGATGGAATCAAGATTATGAAACCCGTTTCGAGCCTCGTCATTAGATGTAGTACTATTGTTAAATGTACTAATATTTCCTTTCTGTTTTTAGTTTTTTCTCTTATGTTGTCCTTTTTTAATGTTTTTATGTTGTAGTAATCTAAGCCACGTGATGTTTGTTTCTATTTATAAGATATGTGTTAAGAAATGCTTTCTCTTTATGAAGCTAAACTTTTTGGTTAATAATAAGATAAAGAGTTAAATCCATACTTACTTGGCTGGCCAACATTCTTGATCCGTCATATGTATTGGGTCTTGCCTGTAATGACCCACTCCACTTTGATGTGATATTGTCCACTTTGGGCGAAGCCCGCACGGTTTTGCTCTTCGGTTCTCATGTAAAAGGTCTCATGTCAGTTGAATTGAGTCTCTTAGTTTATAAACTAGTCTCATTTTCTTTACCCAAGCGATGTGAGATTGAGGCTATCATAATCTCTCCACCTAAGGGGGCCCAACGTCATGGTTGGACACACTTCTGGTTGGGCTCTAGTCTCCTTTTCTTTACTCAAGTGATGTAGGATTTAGGCTAGCCTCAATCACACATCACTTGGGTAAAGAAATTGAGACCAATTTATAAGCTAAGAGACTCACTCCAATTGATATGAGGCCTTTTAGGTGAGAGGCCAAGAGCAAAACCTTACGGGCTTAGCCCAAAGCAAACAATATCATGTTAAAGTAGAGTGGGTCATTACAAATGGTATCAGAGAAGTGCCCAACTAGAAGTGTGGCTAACGAGGATGTTGGTGCCACCTTAGGTGGGGTGATTGTGACAGCCTCAATCCCACATCGCTTGGGAAGAAAAAGGGAGACTAATTCGTAAGTTAAGAGATTCACTCCAACTAGCATGAGGCCTTCTAGGTGAGAACCCAAAAGTAAAACCGTGTGGGTTAGGACCAAAGCAGACAATATCATGTCAAGATGGATTGGTCGTTACATTGCCTGCTCTGATACCATTACTTATAGCACTCCCCACATGAATTAATTAATAATTATTTTATTATTAGGATATTTCAAATTTCACGGACATTAATAGTTATAAGTTGAAGTTTGTAAATCAGTTCCTTACAGAACATCATACTTTTATTTTCCTACAGTCATCATTACATCATTTTCCCATCTCCAAAAAGGAGTCAAAACAAAAGAGGGAAATTTTTCTTTCTAGGGTAATACTAAACTCTTAATATGCTACTGGTTATTTAAACATTACAACATTACATTTGGATATGAGTACTGGTACTGATCATTATATTCAAACTTGGTTGAAACTTCCTTTAAAAGTTAGGTACGTAGGTCGAAAATCTCATGTTGAATTATACTCATTTCCTAAGTGAGATTAGTAGGCGTAGACATCCTGTAGGACCATATACTGGCACTATTGACCCAACACATTTCAAACTGATCAGGATGCATAGTCCAACCTTGTATGTGCATGTCTTTAGATATTTCTGCTCCATTTCTTAAAAATGGAAAAAAGGAAAAATGTGAATATTAAAAATATTAAGTCAGTGGATGTGCTCGGGTGCAATTTTGTTCGAAAGAACCTTTGCTAGTAATTTCATTCATAATATAAGCCAATACCATTTCCAACAACAAATACATGATCAGTGATTGGTTAATTAATTCATATGGGGAGTGCTACAGATGTAACATGATAAGATAAAGCAGAATCAAGTAATCATTCACATAAACATGATTGTTCAGTCAGACATAAATCAACACTATTATCAGCATTTAACATCATATAAACTTGACCATATTCAACATTGGAGACAAAAATTGCATTTGACTCTATCAATTTTCTCATTCCCTCTCTCCAACCTCCTTTTTTTTTCTTCCACTGGACAATCCCTAATGAAATCTCCAGGCTTCCCATAGCTATAACATGCCCTACCTTTCGCCGTCCACTTGGAATTACCCTTGCTTCCACCCTTCCTTTTACCACCCTCATCACCAGAGTTAATCACTCTCTTGACTTTTATGATACTTATCATGATCTTACTATGCCCACCTCTCACCATGTGGCCCTCACTAGCACCACTACTCCCTCTATCTAGTTTTTTAGTTCTCATCTCCAACTCCTGACTTTTCAAAGAATTGATAACAATATCAAAAGTCAAATAATCTCCACCATATTTGATCGCATTTTTCACATCTTTATATTTTTCAGGTATAGCAGTCAATAAAATAACAGCTTTGTACTGATCGGTCAAAGTTTCAACACAGTTAACAATATCTTGTATAAGTTTGTTGAACGCATCAAGATCATCGTCAAGATCTTTCATTGGATCAATTTTAAAAGTAAAAACCTTTCAAGGAAATATAATTTACTGGGAGTAGATTTAGACACATAAAGCTCTTCTAATTTTTTCCACAGTGCTTTAGTAGAAGCATGTTTGCCAACTTTTCTTAGCACATTATCAGAAAGGTGTAAAATGATAGAAGTATATGCCAATTCATCCAATTCTTTTTTTAACAGCATCAACAGTGTCAGGAAAAGAATCATCAACAGCTTTAGAAACTTTTTGTTGCACCAAAATACCTTTCATCTTTTGTTGCCAAATAAGAAAATCACCTTTACCATTAAAAGGTGCCAACTCAAAGTGTTCAACTATATTGCAAGAAGTGCAAACACAAAAAGACCACAAAGGAAAAATGAAAAATGAATGCACAAAAAAGCACAAAGTATTAAGTAACCAAAAATAACACTATTTTGTACCCCATAGGATTCCGTGAGAATCATGTTCTAAGGTCAAGGGAAGATACAAAATATGTGGCCAATAAACAAAAATTATTGACAATAATATCTAAAGCACTTCAAAAAAGGCATATAACTCAAAGTAAACACTAGTAATTCCTAATATCGCACCAGTCGGCGGTATTCAATTATGAAAAGAAATATAGCTACTATTTAAAATGAAAGAGGACACAATACCAAGCGGACCCTACCCTATAGGTCTGAATAGGAAGATACACACATGAAAAGTTGCCAGAAACAATCTGCCCAAAGTTAGAATTCTGCCAGAATGTCCAAAATTTGTACAACCACCACCAAAACGTAGCCCATGGAATTCCGAGCCCAACGCCACTAGCTGCGTAGTTAACTGCCGCTGTACGTACCCTCATAACCCGTCACCATGACTCGCAGTCTGTCTGTCATTGTTCCACATGCCATCGGTAGAAATCGACTCTGCTGCTACGAGCTACACCAATTGACAACTCTTCCGTCGCTTGTTCGTCTAGTGTAGTTGGTTCGACCGAAAAGTCACTAGAAGCCGGTCAAAATGGGAGTTGTAGGTCTAGTTTTCTTGTTTCTTCCCTTATTCCAGTGAGTTTCTTCAATTCCAGTCACAAGAAACCCTACGGCTCGGATACCACTGTAAGATTTTATTCAATGTTGTCCCTTCTTCTTATTCGATTTTCTTTCAATGCCGGTGGTAGAGTCAATAGTTGACTAGGGCTTAGACTTTTTCCCAACTACATAATAGCAACACTACAATGCCCACTAAGGTAAATAACCACTAAGGAAGTAGTAGACGACCCCCACAAAAAGAGAGAAAGGCTAAGAAAAACAAGAAAAAGCCACACATCTTTTATTTTGTGTCTTGTGTGTATTGTGTTCTCTAATTCCAAAAAACCACTCAGATATTTATAGGGAGAAAAACACAATTAAAAATACAAAGATAAGATAAATTAATATCTCAAAAGATATTATCCAAGATGATTTAAATTGCGTCTCTTATCAAATTCAACCACTTGAACAACAACCTGATTTGTTTAAACCTCTAAAGTGGTAGTTATCTAGTTACCAAATTGTGGAGTTGGGTTACAAGATTCGGTCTTAGGCTTAAAACTCTAAATATTTCCTTATTTGTGTTTAGGTCCTTGTTATCACTACCCCGGGTTTATTGGGTATCAACAACCCAACGTATTGGAAGCCTATTTTTCAATGTAAAGGCTTTTCAATCGCTTGACTCAACTAGTTAATCAATGAAATTATACGTAATAACATAACTCGTTGTGTTCTTTAAATCTTATTGTAAATCTAGTTTTATTTGTGTAAATTGTTTGAGCATGAAATGCAAATGAGAAAATTAAAAAAAAAAACATATTCTACTTCTTGGTGTTGAAACTGTAAATTTTAGTTTCTCAACATCCATGTTGATATGTGTTCCAGGTGTTGAGAATGACAAGAAGCAGTCCTAACACCAGGCTTATAAGTATTTTCAAATTTGCAAAGAAATTCGACAATTATGGTCAAACTAGCTATAAGGATGTTTTGGCTTTCCTAACTCAAAGAAAAGTTTATGAAACCATGTAATAACCTCGCAATGATTCTTTAAGAATTGAAGAAATTATTTAAATGAATTCACCTTCTAGTTCCATTTAAAAAAGAAAAAAATCTAAAGATGAACAATTTGTTAGTTTTGTATGTCTTGTCCTCCCTATTTGTGCAAAAATAAAATTAAAATGAAAGCTTCTACGATACAATATATTAGCTAATATAAAGATATTAAATAATCTTGGATAATATAGTGGGGACGTGACAAGAAAATCCCTAGAAAACACATTTTTTATACTTGTTTTGGTTAATTTTCTAGAAAATATGTCCAAGGCAATGCCTTGGAATCTTAACCATTGGCTACAAAATAGCCACACACAGGGCTGCTTTGTGGCCTTTTTTTCATTTTCTCCTTTTTTAGTTCTTTTTTTCTTTTCATTTCGTGCCATCCAAGAAAAATATTTTGGTGCTTTCTCCAATATGTAGGAATGGCAATGAGACAGATACCTGATTTAATTTTTTTAAAAAAAATTTAAACCTAAGTAGTGAGTTGGTGAGGATTTGATCCCATATACCCAAGATAAAAACAATAAATCTTAATCATCCTGACTAGTACCCTTTTTGTTGAATTTTTAACTAACCTTAATAATTAATTCATTTAAAATTTAAGCTTTCTTAAAATAAAAAAAAAACTAATTCAAAGACAAACCAAACCCTATTCCTAAATCAACTCCCCTTCTCTTGTCTTTGTCTCTGTCCAACTCGAACCCTTCAAGTTCAAGTCTCCACGAGTCCGCCCAATCCCAAAGTCTCCGCCGCCGCTCCGCGCTGTTGTTTTTTTTTTTTTAAAGATTTTTTCCTTAACAGGGCGGGTAACGGGTAATTTTTTCATACCCGCCTGTGCCCCGTTGAATTGGGCACAGGGCGGGTATGGAGCGGGTTTTCTTTAACGAGGCAGGGGCGGGGGCGGGGGCGGGGGAAGGCATATCCGCTCCAAACCCGTTGCCATTCCTACCAATATGTGGTGCTTGGATGAATATGGTTTTTACCGAGAAAGGTTTTCTGTTCTTTTTCTTATTTTAGTGGTGCGAGTAACTCTCCAAATCCTCCAATTTATTTAACTTACATTCCTATTCGATGTTTTTGAGAAATCTCCATTTGGGTTTTGAGTGATTATGAAAAAATATAGGGTTTTGCTGCTGTAGTGAAGTGTGAGACAGGGAAGATAGAGAGTTGTTTGTTCATTGGAAATAGAGGCAAAAAAGACTGATTCTTGGTTGCGAAGACGTTCAAAGTGGTGTCGGCTAATGGTGGGTGGGACACTTCCTTTTTGGGCATTGTTCAAGAAATTTAAAAAATTTCCAGATCTTGATTTCTTCTTGTGAAACTATCTTTGCAATCATTGATTTGTCTTTTGAATTTTTTTGGTATGTTTGCTCTTCATATAGGTCATAAAACAATGGGGACAAATATGCGACAATTGCAGTAGCAAAACGATTGAGAATAAGGAAAGAGAGAGAGGAAGCCAATATTCCAGTGGCCACCAACGAACAATGATTAGGAGGTAAAATTTCCGGCGAGAGAAAGGAAGCACATGCAGATCCAGAGATGTTGCCTTCTTTTGTTCCCCTTCTTAATGCAAACCTCTTCTGGTATCTTATTCAATTTCTTTTATGATTCAGTTTTTGAATGCATATATACACATATATAATACATTCTTGATTATGAAGTTTAAAATTTCTGATGGCAATTTTTCAACATCATTTGTGAGTAGAGATTTTGGACAAATGACAAACCTCCATACTGTAGTTTTCAAGAAAAAGAATATTATGGACTCGATCTATTTAAGAATGTTATGAGCTTCGTTTCATGATTGAGTTCACGAATTCGTTGCCATGGGTGTTTACCTGCAACTCATAATAAAGTGTTGTTCATAGTGAGAAGAAGGGATGGTGATTATATTTTTTCATGATCAAAAGCAAATATTTGTTGGTGATATATCAACCAAACACGAAAGTAATAGGGTAGAAAGTTTTGTGTTTGCTAGAACCCGTGGGATGCTAAATAATCCAACTGGGTTGCTGATGCTTTTTAAAGTATACTGGTTGGGCACAAACTTTGCTTTCCATACATTCATGGAGAAAAAGAAAATATTGAATAAATGAATGGAGTTATTATCTTGACAATAAAAAGCAGAGGGTGGACCCAGAGGGTATGAATGGAGAAAAAAGGGTAAATGAATTGAGAAAAAATGTTGTTTGACATATATAATTTTGAATTAAAAAAAAGGCATTACATTTTGATGAAGTCGAATTCGCCCTTAAACGGATCTGCATGATCGGTCTTCTGTTTAAACTTCCAAGACCCTACAAAAGAAGACAGGGAGGTGGACCTCCGTAGGCCCTCTGGCGTAAGAGTAAGCAAGAAAGGTCTTGAAGAGAATAATTCTAGAGAATGAATAAAGCTGAGTAAAAGATTGTCTTGAAAAATGTGCACGTCAACAGTGAATATTTATAGGTGGAATATACCTGGGCCCTAGAGTGGGTTTCGCATAAGGGGTAGATGGGCTGGGTCCCTTTTCTAACTATTCATTGCTATCGGCATAGATGGACCTATTAATTGGTCAAGGCCCATCTAGGAGGTTAAGGCCCATCTGGGAGTTATGACTCTTCCATAGGCCCCCATACGTTGGAACATCTCTACTAATCCTGAGGTGTTTCTGAGACGCAGAAAAGTTATCACAGAAATGCCTTGGTGACGCATGGAAGAGGAAGCGCAGCATTCATCCGAAGTGAAATGGCGTGCATTAGCTGTTGCTATAATGAATGGCACGCACTCCCAAAAAATGACTCCTCAGTTCCCTCCCCTCTAAAGGCAAATGAATACGGCTCTCATTTGTCACTTACCACATTAGGAACATTCCCTAAGATCTGAGAATTCTCTAACTATTCCAGTTCGACCCATTAGGTACAACCCCTACCTTATCTCTCTTTTTCTTTATTTGTGTTCTTGCTTTTGTACAATGTCTAGGCAGAGGATTGAGGTTCACGACCTTAGAGAAATCGTGTGCTCTTCCGATCTCGTCCCTCTAGATGTAGAACCTGTGGGATTTTACTGTCAACCATTCTCACAATCAGCCGAATCCATAATAGGTCGAATAAAGTGAGAAGTAGGGAGACAAGTGAGGAGCGAGCCGAAAGTGAGGGTGATCGAGAGGAGGGTAGTGAGGCGGAGGATGAGGGTAGAGACCCTAACCCCATGTGCGACTCAGATCCCGACCTTTAGGTTCCTAACATGGTGAATAAGTGGAAAGAGCACGATATAGTAAAAACCATGAAGGCATACGACCTCTAGCTATATGGAACATACTGGGTTCCTGGGCCACGAGACGTCCCATTTGAATGTGAAGAGGGTGAGGTCACCATTTTCAAAGCCTCATTAGCTAGTGGGCTTAGGTTTCCCATTCACCCCTTCTTCCTCCATTTTCTTTGGCTGGTTGATATTTGCCCGGCCCAATTGGCCCCCAACGGGTGGAAGTTCCTCGTGTACTTCTTCATCCTTTGCAGGTCAATAGTGATCGAACCCACCATCGACCTTCTTAGGACCCTTCTAGAGCTAAAATATGTCCCCAAGTGTAATAGTTTAGTATACCTAGCTGGGAGGAGGGTCATCACTTTGCCGTGGATTCCTTCTTCATCTAGTGGGTGGAAAACTCAATTTTTCTACTACCGTCCCCCCCGCTGGTAACCTGTTTGGGTCGACATGGAAGCGACCTAAGGTGGCAAAATACAATGACATAGGGACCATTGATGATGAGACAGCTGCTTGCGCAGTATGAGTGGTAGATGTAGGCCTGTTAGCAAAGGAAGTGAGCGATCTGATTCATAACGACCTCCTCCTCATGACAGGGGTATACAGTAAATAGGGTATGTTGGATCACGACCCCTTGGCTCCCTTACCGCTTTCGCGGGGTGTTCCAGATTCGCAGGTATAATGGAGCATAAATTTCTTTCTAACTGCGTTCTGTTTTTTGTTCGACCTTTTCAAGTGCAATGGTTGCTGACAATGAGGCCCTGAAAGCTGCGATTGCCGCCAAGGCTAGGGAGGCAGAGGAGAATAGGGCTAGTCTTGGCATCAGGCGCCGAGATAACCCTAAAAGGAAAAGAGCAAAAACCGCCCCTTCTACCTCAAAGGCCGTGCCCACAACTGCTCGTGCCTCCAATTCCCTTATGCCTCTCCAAATCCCTCATGCTGCTCTGAGCCTCTCCCCACGGCCGACCCCCGAGGGAAGCCAGGGGGGCCTAGTGGCAAGTTACCAGCCATCCCTTCCCCTTCTCAATCCTCTGACCGTGAGAATATGGCCAATGCTCTCAAGCGGGCTCTAGTTCCTAAGGTGGTCGAGAAGTACCGTGACAGGCTCTCCCTAGAGAATGGGTAGACCATTTTCTCAAGTTGTGTTCACCATCTCTTTACACCGTCCTTTTCCTCTATTAGTCCTGACACCTTTCTTCTCTAAGACATAAGCATTAGATACGGGCTTGCAGAGCAAGGTCATAAGAGGGCGACCTTGGGTGCTGAGATGCAACAAACAGTCCAGTACCATTCAGCTAAGGCCATGAAGGCTGAACAAGAGAAAGCTGCGACCGAGGTGGAGAAAGAAAAACTGGAAAAGGAGATGGGGTGACTGAGAGCTTCATTGCAGGTGAAAGAGAATGAACTATAGGAGGTCGCGAAGCAAAGGTCGAAGGATCGAGATGAGGCTGTGGAGAACTTCAAGGCTTCTGAAGAGTTCAAAATGGCCAAAGGAAATTATGCCCTGGAAATGTATGGTCGTAGCATTAGAGAGTGTCGGGCTTGGTGCCAGATGTTGTGTCAATTTTAAATACTCGTAAGCGCACGAATCGATTGAAATATAGAAACATGAGTAACGAGGTCGATCCCATGAGGATTGCTATAAATATGGAACAACTCAAAGAATTTGAATTAAATTTAATTCTAATCTAGCTCCAAATGATTTTCAAGATTTGATAAGTAAAATATAAACTAGTAAAAACAAAAACGTGTACAAAACAATTCAAAGAATAAACATTACCAAGGTTGCAGATTCCACCAATGTATAGTAAATAATTCATATCTTATAATTGATTCCAATATTTGAGTAATAATAAGAAATCAATCTTTTATTACCGCAAGTAATTTATCGTTAAGCTCAAAATATAACTAATTTAATATAGTTCCCCTTTCGTTTCAAGTATATAATTCTCTAAGCACTACATGTAAACAACTTAATGAATCACAAGTAGTCAAATAAAGTTGCGTGTTGAACTTCCAAAACCAAGCATGGATAAATTTTCTAACAATCAATAATACTTGATATTAGAGATGAAAGCATAATTTATCATTGATGAACCGGAATCATGGACGTTTACAGTACATAATATTTGGAATCAATAACAAAATAGAGAGTTATATAACTAACATGGTTTCATCTTTCACCTAGGTAACAATAAAAATTAAGGATACATGAGATAGGAATAAAGAACCGAATAGGGGAAGTTATCTTTCGGCCTCCTCCTCCTCCTCCTCCTATGTATTTTTTCTCTTCCAAAAACCTTTTTTTTTTTGAATGACCACAAGAATGCTCTTTATATAGAGAAAACCGGACAACTATCTTCTTGCAACTTTCCTCATGCCAGGCTGGCTCCAGAAAATCTAATGGAAGTTGTAGCTATATTTTGTTGATTATATTCATTGAATTTGGACTTATTACCAAACTAAAATTCTGTAAAAATGAGTTGGTGATGTTTTGGAAAAAATTTCAGGCCAATTGGAATTTTGTAGGCCGAGATATGTCCAAAATAGTCAGCCCTGCCCACTTGTCCAGCAGCCATCAGGTTAATGCATCAACTTTCAAATTTTAGGCGATTTTTGAGGATCTATCGTCCAGATTCAGAATTCGGTGATGAAACATGATATTTAGATCTTCAACTTTTCTTTCTAATGGAGCAAGAATAATACAATTTGGATAACTACAGCTTGACATATCCATGAAACACCAACAACTGTACAGACGTAAAGTTTGACTGTCAACTGTTCTGGTTCTCTCCTGTTGGCCGTCTTTTGATCGACTTACATTCTGAATCTGGGAATGTGATAAAGATGAAGATTTTAGATAGATCTCTTTCTTCATTCTCCAACTTGAATCACACCAATCCAATATCTATAACTCCATATATGATCAAAATACTGAAGGATGTAGACTAGTCAACACGTTATCTTGATAAGAACACAACTTGGAACTTGATGAAGACTTTTGACAACTTTGTGAACCGAATTTGAATCTGGTCATATGGAATGATTTTGTGTATTTTTAAGTTATCTTTCTAATTCCACTTGAATCGTCTTTGTTGGACATCTAGAACTCAAGTTATCATGATTTCTTTGACACTTGCCCACAGTCGACATAATTGTTGAACATCCTGACTTGTCTTGATCAACTTGCGCCATGAACTTCCGACACTTGCAACATAAAAATACATCAATAAGTACCATTTTTTCACGTACAATACTTGCCAATATGCATATGAATACGTACTTTAATTAATTACATTTTTAGGACATGTATTCATACAAAATAAACTTGTAGCATGAAAATCAATTTGCCTCAACAAAATGGTTGGATTACTGTCAAATGAACGTATAGTGCCTTATAAATGATATATTAAATATGCAAATTTTGACACTAATCACCAGATACACATTCCCGAGCTTGACACGCCTCCCATGATGAACTTTCCGAATGGGGCGGAAGGCTTTGACCTTGATCAACTTGACCAGCCTACTACAGAGGATGATGAGGCTGAAGAGGGAGAAGACAAGGACATGGAGGCATTGGACTAAAATTTTTCATCGACCTTGTTTATCAGCGCCCCCTTACTTCTTGTAAACCCTGTGGGGATATGTTTATATTTTTGCAGAATATCCATGTTGGAATATCCATGTTTTAATGAAATATCCAAGTTGTTTAATCAATCTTTTGAGCGCGCAATGTCTATTGTTATTTGCATTGTTAGGCTACTTTTATTCTCTCTAATTTTGTGACTCAGGGTCATGCTCCGTGCTTGTATTCGGGAACTCCCCAATTAGGCTACTTTTATTCGCTCTAATTGTCAGAGGGCTGTGTTATTAGGCTACTTTTATTCGCTCTAATTTTGCGACTCAAGGTCGTTCTCTGTACTAGTATTCTGGAACTCCCTAATTAGGCTACTTTTATTTGCTCTAATTGTCAGAGAGTCGTGTTATTAGGCTACTTTTATTCACTCTAATTTAGCGACTCGAGGTCGTGCTCCGTACTTGTATTTTGGACCTCTCCAATTAGGCTACTTTTAGTCGCTCTAATTGTCAGAGGGTCCCCAATTAGGCTACTTTTATTCGCTCTAGTTGTCATAGGGTCGCGTTATTAGGCTACTTTTATTCGCTCTAATTTTGAAACTCAGGGTCGTGCTCAGTACTTGTATTCTGGAACTCCCCAATTAGGCTACTTTTATTCGCTCTAATTGTCAGAGGGTCAATAGGCGCAGTACCTGTAAAATAATCATTTTTTAATGGGCCTCATTAAAACCTTTAGTGGTAAAACCCCCTTGGGGGCAAAAACCCACTAAAGGGAAAAGAGTACCCTGCAAAGTACATACAGAATAATATTAAAGCTATAAAAATTGAGAAGAATCAACTCTTTCTCCTTTTCGTTTATTTGTAGTACTGCTTGAGATTTTCTACATTCCACGGCCTTGGTAAGGGGCGATGCTGCATGTCTCTCAGGCTGTACGTTCCAGGCCGCACTTTCTGCAGCACTTCAAAAGGTCCTTCCCAAGTGAGGTCAACTTACCTTTGTAATGTCCAGTGGCCTCAGTCTTCCTCAATACCAAATCACCGACTCTAAATTCCCTGGGGCGTACGTTCTCATTAAAGTACTTTTTCAGCGTTTGAAGATAATGTGCCATCTTCAACTCGGCCTGGTCTCGCACCTCTTCCAAGAGGTCGAGTCTTTTCCTCGCCCCTATTCACCGTGTTTCTCCAGATAGTTTGGTATGGAAACTTCGATGGGTACCCGAGCTTCTATGCCAAAAGCTAACATGAAGGGTGTTTCTCCAAAGGATGTTTTATGAGTGATTCTGCAATTCTATAGAATGACAGGTAGGTACTCGGGCCAGTCACCTTTGGCGTTTTCCAATCTTTTCCTAAGGTCACTAAGAATGAGTTTCTTTGCTAGCTCAGCAAGACCATTACTCTGCGGATGAACCACTGATGTTAAGCGGCGCTCGATCTGCCACTTGCTGCAGGAATCCCTGAGGAATCGGCATTCGATTTGTCGGCCATTATCAGTGATGAAAGTCTTAGGAAGCCTGAATCTACACACGACAGATCTCCACAAAAATTTTTCTATCCTCTGAGCTGTTATAGTGGCCAATGGCATGGCCTCTATCCATTTGGTGAAATACTCGATTGCCACTACCAAGAACTGCATTTGAACCTTACCCTTCAGAAACGGACTGAGAATATCGACTCCCCATTGTTCAAAAGGCGTCTGGTTCTCAATGGGGGATAGATGCGTAGGAGGTCGTATAATGTTGTTCCCAAACTTCTGGCATCTCTCACAACTTTGCACAAACTTTACTGCATCCTTCTTCATACCTGGCCAAAAGTACCCGCATTGTACTAGCTTGGCGGCTAAAGTTCTACCGCCCTGATGGCCGCCATATGCCCCTTCACGTAGTTCTTGCATTGCCTTTGTTGCCTCCCGCGGGGTGAGGCAACTTAGGTAGGGAAGGGTGAAACCCCTCTTGTACAATAGGCCGTCTATGATGAGGTAAGAGGCAGCTCTCCTCCTGATTTTTCTATCTTCTTCTCTATCTGCCGGCAAGCTTCCGGTCTTGAGGAACATTCTAATAGGGTCGAGCCATGTAGACATTGTTTGCTCCTGTTGAACTTCTCCTATGTATTCTTTTGTCATGATGGAGGGTTAGTAAATCATCTTCAAGAACACTACTCTTTCTAACCCACTATTGTTCAAAGTAATGAGCCGGGATAATAGGTCGGCTTTAGAGTTCTGAGATCTGGGTACCTTCTTGAATTCACAGGATCTGAATTTTCGACGTAGGTCGAGTACCTCCATTCGATATAAATTCATGATTTCTCCCTTCGTCTCATAAGTACCTTCGATTTGCTCGACAACCAACTGGGAATCATTGCAAACTATAATGTTCTCGACCCTTAGCTGTAGCGCTGTCTGCAACCCTATGATCACGTCATTATACTCGGCTTGATTATTTGTTAGCTTGAACCCAAATCTGATTGCACACTATATCTTTATTATACCTGTATCTTTCTATAATATTATGCCTGCTTCCGCACCAGTTGAATTAGACGATCCATCAACAAAGAGGGTGCACAACTCGGTGCCAGTGGTGCTGCTCTCTTCTGAGTTAAGAGATCTGGCGCTTAACTCCACTACAAAGTCTGCCAGAACTTGGGCGTTTATTGCTGGTCGGCTCTTGTACTCAATGTTATATTCACTAAGTTCCACTGCCTCTTTCAACAACCAACCTGAGACATCTCGCTTTTGCAATATTTGCTTTAGAGGTTGATTAGTCAACACATGGATCATGTGGGCCTGGAAGTAGGGTCTCAGCTTTCGCGAGGCAACCACAAGCACCAGGGCCAACTGTTCTGCTAAGCAGTATCTCTGCTCAACCGCGATCAAGATTTTACTTATGTAATAGACCGGACTCTGTCTGATTTTCTCTTCTCTGACCAATAATGTAATGACTGCATGTTCTGAGACTGCTAGGTACAAGTAGAGCTGTTCATCTGGTAGGGGTCGCGATAGAATCGGCGGTGTCCCAAGATATTCTTTCAACTTCTAGAGAGAGGCTTCACATTTGTCATCCCAGGTAAACATAGCTCGTTCTTTAATAGTTCGGAAAAATGGTGCACACCTGTCAGCAAATTTCAACATAAACCGACCTAGGGCTGCGATCCAACCCGTAAGTCGTTGCACTTCCTTCAAGTTTTTTGGTGACTCCATGTTCACAAGAGCTGAGATCTTGTCGGGGTTTGCTTCTATCCCCCTGTGGGTTATCATGAACCCAAGGAATTTGCCGGATGACACTCCAAAAATGCACTTTGTCGGGTTCAGCCGAATGTTGTATTTTCTTAAGGTGGCAAAGATTTTTTCCAAATCCCTGTCTATACTTTTGATCACCATGTCATCTACATATACTTCGATCGTGTTCCCAATCTCTTCAGCAAAGACTTTGTTGACCATTCTCTGATATGTCGCCCCTGCATTTTTCAATCCGAAGGGCATGATGTTGTAACAGTAGTTGTCCTCATTGGCTACGAATGAGGTTTTTTCCGCGTCTTCCTCGGCCATCTTAATTTGGTGGTATCCAGAGAACACATCCAGGAAACTGTAAAGTTCATAACCCGAGATGGAGTCAACAAGGCGATCTATTCAGGGTAGTGGATAGCTATCCTTCGGGCAGGCCTGTTTAGATATGTGAAGTCCATGCACATCCTCCATTTCTCATCGGGCTTGGGTACCAAGACAACATTTGCCAACCAATCTGGGTACTATACCTCTCTAATAAAACCGGCTTTAACCAACTTCTTAATCTCTACCTGTATTATCTCCCGGTGAGACGGGGCAAATTGGCGTCTTCTCTGTTTTACTGGCTTGCTCTCGGAGAGTACATTCAGTCTGTGCTCTACCAGCTCGCGGTCTATTCCCGGCATATCTTTGCTGTCCCATGCAAAAATGTCCATGTTTTGTCTGATGCATTCTGCGAGCCTCCCTTGGAGGTCGGACGGTAACTGCTTCCCTAAGGAAAAACACTGACCCTTAACAATCTTGATCCTCATGAGTTCCTCCACTACTGACATTCTTATTTCTTTTCTCATGCCCAAGTTCATGAAACCCGGGGGGCTTCTGATACTTCTAGCGTAACACTGCCTAGCAACTGCCTAATCTCCGCGTACTATCACGACCCCCGTGGGTGAGGGGAATTTCATCGTAAGATGGAAGGTAGACACGATGGCTTGCAAGCTATTAAGGAATGGGCGTCCCAATATCGCATTATATGCCAAAGGTGTGTTTACGACCTGAAATGTACCCATCTTGGTAACTTGGTTGCCCTCTATTCCCAAAGTGACAGGTAGCTCTATCACACCAGTAGGTTGCACAATCCCCCCTCCAAACCCCTGCAGGGGCGTGCGGACCGAGAGCAGACGGTCTAACGGAAGTCCTATTTGTTTAAATGTCTTAAGGGAAAGGACATTCGCCACACTTCTATTGTCGATGAGTATCCTTTTCACATTGAAGTTTGCTACCACTACCATGATAACCATGGCATCATTATGGGGCTGAGCTACCCCCAATAGGTCAGCTAGCCGAAAGTGATGTCACGTCCATGGCCGATCTTTTACACCGAAAGTATTTCTGTCCCCTACCCCAAGGAGCAGGCATAGCTTTTCCTCGATGCTCCAGTATCGCCCCCGGCTGCCATTCCTTCGGATATTACGTTTATAGTGCCTGTTGTACCCGAGCCTCCTGTCGATGGCTTTTGCTCTGACCTTTTCACCTCATTTCCTTGTTCTGGTCCGTCAACCCTTATGAACTTTTTCAGATGTCCCCTTCTGATTAAGCTTTCAATTTCCTCTTTCAAGTTCCGGCATTCTTCTATGGTGTGTCCATGGCTCTTATGGAAGTCGTAGTATTTATCTCTGTTGCTGCTGGTAATTCGGGCTTTTACTGGTTTCGGCCAACGAAGATCGTATTTATCCTTGATTTCCATCAGTATTCAAGAGCGGAAGGCATTAAGAGGCATAGATCGATCCACTGTTACCTCATCGGGTCGCCGTTGTCAAGATCGGCTATCTTTTTCTGACCTGCTTCTTTTCTAGTCGGGTTTTTCATATGGAAGTAGGGCCCTCTTGTCTGCGGGATGAGTAGCTACAACTGGGAACAAAGTTTCCTCCATGTTGATATACTTTTCCGCCCTCCTCAGCAAGTTGTTAACTCTTGTGACGGGTTTTTAGATAAAGATTTCTTGAATTTTGTGCAACTTACTGGCTGCATGAGTGCAGATACGACTGCTGTTATATGTAGGTCGGGAACCTGCAACTGTTCACCATTGAAATGACTCATGAACAGCCCTAGTGACTCTCTTTCGTGCCTTCATCTACATGAGGGTAGCGGCTTTTTTTTTTATGCGCTTGCTACTGGCGAAGAAAGTCAAAAACGGTTCTACAAGATCATCAAACTAACCAATTGATCCCTCTGGCAGCGCTGCATACCAGTCTCTAGCCGCCCTGTCAATGTTTGCGGGAATGCTTTGCATAATATAGGATCAGGGGCATTTTGCATATCTATTATGTCGGTATATGTGTTGTTATTGGGATCGCCAGTACTATCATACTCTTTCATTCAGGGATACTTGAAGTTATCTGGAAGAGGAAAGGAGTGCACTGCTATCGTGAAAGCAGACTTTCTTCTGAAGGAGATCGCTGTAACCGCCCTTTGTCTGAGCCCCTCAGCTATTCCTTACTGTATGATCTGAGTGACAGCTTCCATGGACATTATCACCGTCTCACCGACCTCCACCTGTTGTAGGTTATTCCCAGAGGGCTATGTCTTCGGAGTGGGGATACCTTTTTAGGATGGCTCAGCATCATCGTCCCGTCCTCTCTCATGGCCCAC
This sequence comes from Nyctanthes arbor-tristis, assembly GCA_963692815.1. Lineage (NCBI taxonomy): Eukaryota > Viridiplantae > Streptophyta > Magnoliopsida > Lamiales > Oleaceae > Nyctanthes > Nyctanthes arbor-tristis. The sequence goes on from CAVNYN010269371.1 coordinate 34,945, forward strand.
AGAGGGGCTCAGGACCGACCCAGAGGTTGGGGAGGATCTCTAGAGAAGCTGTCGCAGTTCATCCACCTGCCGTTGCAAATATTCCACCATTGGCCCAGAAGGGGGGTCGGGTCCATTGGGTGGTACCTGTTCAGCTTCTGGTGGAGGGTCGACTATATTTTGAGGTCCAGACATAGTTAGCGGTGGCCCTCGGGCTTTCTCTTAACTCTCCAAACGTAATCTGTTGTTGCGGGTGGTAACCATGCAAGTGCGGGTCCCCACAGACAGCGCCAAATGACGAAGTCAAATTCGCCCTTAAACGGATCTGCAAGATCGGTCTCCTGTTTAAACTTCCAAGACCCTGCAAAAGAAGGCGAGGAGGTGGACCTCTGTAGCTCCTCTGGTGTGAGAGTAAGTAAGAAAGGTCTTGAAGAGAATAATTCTAGAGAATGAATAAAGCTGAGTAAAAAATTGTCTTGAAAAATGTGCATGTCAACAGTGAATATTAATAGGTGGAATATACTTGGGCCCTAGAGTGGGCGAATATAAGGGGTAAATGGGTTGGGCCCCTTTTTCTAACTATTCATTGCTATCCGCATAGATGGACCTATTAATTGGTCAAGGCCCATCTAGGAGGTTAAGGCCCATTTGGGAGTTATGACTCTTCGACATTTCTTTTTTAAATATATTATAGAATGAAAAATTAGTAATAATTCAGGCATTAGAATACTACTGTTGGAAATCTTTATATATATATATATATATATATATGTAAAAAGAAGAAAAAGCTTAAGAAACAAATGAAGTTAACTTGGTGGTAGAATTAGTTGAGAAATATTAGAATATATAAATTTGAGTATGAATGATACTACGGTGGGCTTCAAGAGTTGCTATGTCTCAAACCTGCCCCATAAATCTGTGGAGTGGGTGAGTTTTGGGGGATAGAGCATGTCAAATTTTAATACCGCATTTATTTTTTTATTTTTACTTTTTAAAAAAATTTTATTCATGTAATTAATACTTAGTTAGAAAAAATATAAAAAATATAAAAATGATATTGTAGTGTAGTGATATAAGTCCACAATTTTATTATTATGAATTCTTGAGTTTAAATCTAACTTTGACACTTCAGTTACTTAGAACTCATTTATAGTGGGGCCAGTCATCCTTGCCCAAAACGCATCGTGGGGCAGATACCCACTTCTCGAATGAAAATAATCAGGGGCGGGATAGAAGTATTAGGGGCGAGCCTCATATGTCTATTGGTCAACCGGTCAAATTGCCATGTCCCTAGATTTAAGGTAAGTCTATTGTATTTTATACATTTTTTGGCAAACAAGGCTTTCATTGCATTCGTGTCAAAGAATCACGAGCAAGTGCATTTACAATGAAAGGCGGGGGTGAAATCACCCAACATCGATCTAGACTATTCTCTAAAGCTTCCCTAGCCAACAAATGAGTAACTTCATTCACATTCGGGTTGATAGCTCGGAACTTGTAATCCACAAACCTTTGACAAAGAGACGTAACTCGCTGCAAGAGAGGACCTTCAGGCAATCGGGTTTCAGGCTCATTAAGAAGATATACCACATTGCTAGCATCCGATTCGAACACAACACGGGAACCCCTATGTTCTAACACGAACTAGACAGCCCTCAATATGGCATAACACTTCCTATAATGAGGTGATAAATTTTCTACCACCACCCTCGACGTCACAACCACCACGCATCCTTTATCATTACGACATACCACCACTATCCCAATCTGTCCCATTCCCCCTCCCTCTTCCTTCCCCGAACCACTAAGTCCACGTTGACTTTGAGCCACCCCTCATCCAACCTCAACCATCGAGAGCCTCCAGTGGGATCACCCCCTCTCTGTCGGCTCTTCCCCCATTAAGCTTCCAAAATTCATCTAAAAACTCCTCCGCCTACCTGGCCACCAACCGCAAATCCCCAGCTCTTCCCTCAAAGACCCCAGCATTCCTCCAATACCACATCTTCCAGAGCATAGTAATGAAATCCGCCAAAGGCCTCACCTCCACCTCCTTCCATACATGTAAGATCAGCTCTCCCAAATGGCCACACTGATGAGTGGAGATAGTATTACTAAATTCACTCTCTCCACATGCCTCCATAACAAGTGGATACTGAACAAGTGCAAGCTAGGCATCCTCAGCCACTGTCAAACATCTTTTGCATCTAGGATCATCTCGAATATGCCGTCTCGATAGAGCTAAATTAGTTGGCAGAATATCCATGAAAACCTTCCACACAAAACTTGATCTTGTTTGGTATTTGGAGAGTCCACAAAATTTTCCACCACCCATTTAATTGTCTGCTACCTGACTGGCCATTTCCATTTCGCAAGGTCATAGCTAGCCAATACCTCGACTTCACTGAGTAAACTCCCTTCGAGTCAAAATGCCGCATGATTTCATCCTCCACCCCCGAGTTTCCTCGAGGCATTGAGGGGATAACCTCACTGTCCACCGAATGAAAGCGTTGTCAGATAAAATCCACCGTCTAGTCCCCTTCCCCAGTCATCCAGTCAGCTACTCTCATCATGTGATCTTCCCATTCTGTGGTAATTAGCATAAAAGAAAAAAGACGGGGCATCGATGGACTCGAGAATACCAACGCCTTAGCCCTATTCCCTAGCTTCCATCTAACGCCTCTATATATTAATTCTCGTGCCCAAATAATACTCCTTTACAAGTAGGAACATCCACTCTTACAATCTGCATCTCAAAACCTTCTAAATCTATAGTGTTTCGATCTTAACAACTCCGCTGCCAAAGAGGATGGATTTGTTAGTAATCTCCAACACTGTTGGCAAGCAAAGCCTTGTTAAAGTTCGAAACATCCCGAAACCCCACACCCCCATCAAGCTTAGGACAGAAAAATGCTTCCCAAGACAACCACTGAGTTCTCCTTTTCCCATTTGAGTCCCCCCACCAAAACGAACTTGCCATACTAGAGAGCTAGGTACAAAGGTTGGCCAGTATTCGAAACAAACTCATTGTATAATTAGGCGCCGACTGAACCACAGCCTTAATTAAAATCTCCCTTCCTCTGACCGATAAAAGTTTCCTCCTCTACAATTGTAGCTTCTTCCAGATCCTCTCCTTAAGCCCAGCAAAAACACCCTTTCGATTCCTCCTTATAAAAGCCGGGAGCCCCAAATATGTGCTATGAGGACTGTTAACCGGCAATCCCATAAACACCATAATTTGAGTCCAGATATTCATTGAAGTGTTGGAGTGAATGTGGCTTGGGATTTATTCAAATTCACCCGCTGCCCTGACGCAGCCCCATAAAGTTGAAAAATCTAGACAATAGAATGGCAGTCCTCGAGAGTTGATCTAGAAAATAGTGTGCTGTCGTTAGCAAAGAATAAATGACTAACTCTCGGGCCATATTGGTCACAACAAAGTCCTTGAATCCTCCCATCCCTCTCTGCCCTCGTAATCAACCTTGACAGCCCCTCCGCACAAAGTAAAAAGCGGTAAGGCGACCACGGACATCCATGTCGTAATCCTCAAGAAGGGATAATGGAACCCCCTGGCTCACCATTAACCAAGAAAGAAATTTTTGCGGTGGATATATATTTCATAACCAACCATCGCCAATGTTCACTAAACCCCATCATATTGATCACAAAACTCCATTCCATCCCGTCATACGGCTTCATGATATCTAACTTAAAAGCCATAAAACCCAATTGCCTTCCAATCTTCTTCTGAAGCGAGTGCATCAACTCAAATGCGCAGATTATGTTGTCCACGATCAACCTTCCTGGAACAAAAGCACTCTGAAACGGAGAAATCAAACTAGGTAAAGCAATTTTCAGCCTATTAGCTATAGTTTTTGAAATCTTATATAACACATTGCATAAACTAAAAGTACGAAAATCAGAAATATTAACCGGGTTCTTAACCTTGGGGATAAGAACAATATAAGTATCATTAATCTCCTCAAGATTTCCTTCTCCATTTAAGACATGAAAGCAATACTCAGTTACCTCCCGACCAATGTGACTCCAACACCCCTAATAGAACGTAGCATGAAAACCGTCCGGTCCAGGAGCTTTAAACGCTCCCATGCCAAACAATGCAGCTCGAACTTCCTCCTCCATGAAAGGTTGATCAAGCAGAGCAATGTTGTCCTCTAATAGTGACGGAACATGCCCCAAAGCTTCGTTAAATCCCTCCAAGCCTTGATGTTCCTTAGTAAAGAGTCCGGCAAAGAACTCACTAATAATTTCCAAAACTCAATTCGGATCCTCTTGCCACTAGCCTTGCGTATCATTCAGCCCAAAAATGGAATTTTTCTCCTTCCTTTCCGCAGCACTCCTATGGAAAAATGATGTGTTACGGTCCCCTTTAACCATCCAATCCATCCATGCTCTTTGCTCCCAATACGACTCCTCTCATTCCAATAAACATTCTAACTCCAGTAGCTTCACCTCTCCCTCCTCTCCATCCTGCTGGGGCCGAGAATAATAAACATCAAGTCTCCTCCTAACCTGCCGAATCTGAGCCATCACTGACCCACCCCTGCTACGGTTCCATTCCCTCAACTTTGTAGCGCATTTATGCAACCTTTCTCTAATCAAATCATATGTGGAGCTTAGCCACACCTTCTCTACGGTCGCCAAACAGCCCTCATCTCCCAACCAGTATGGCTCAAGTCGAAAAGAACGTCCCCCTCCCCAACCTAGCGCTAGCATGATGCACTAACTCGAGGAGGAGAACTCGGTGATCAGACCCAAAGAAGTCAAGATGATTGAGACGACATCTAATGGCATTTTATACATTTGAACAAAAGTAATAATCTATTGTTGAGGTTAAACATTTACTTCCAATATTGCTAATGAGTCCATTACTTGTGAGAATAATATTTGTTATATTTGTTATTAGTTAGTGATATATAATTTTGCTAGATTATCGACTACTCATAAGTGCAAAAATTTAATCCACAAAATTGCTAAAAAATTGTAATTTGTCAAATATGTACAACTCAATCAAATTTGTCAATGCTAAATAGGTTTTGTTAAATTTGTTGACTATACTAATGATGATTTATTAGATTAATTTGCCAATAAATAATTTTTTTTTAAAAAATAGCTTCTTTTACGTCCTAGTGTACGGGTCAAACAAGTAATAAAGTGGACAATAAGTCCTGGTTATCGTTCCCAAACTAGTGGACAATAAGTCCTGGTTATCGTTCCCAAACTAGTGGGCAAGTGGAAACATCAAACAGACAGCTAAAGAGAATAGTTGAAACAACTTCAACTCATTACGTAATGATTGGGCTAAAAAGTTAGATGATGCATTATGGGCAAATCGTACGGCTTTTAAAACACCAATTGGGATGTCACCAACCAACATGTGCTTGGTAAAGCCTTTCACTTGTCAGTTGAACTGGGGCACAAGGTATAATGGGTACTTAAGCTTTAGATATGAAAGCAGCGCCCAGGGGGGGAGACATGTTTGCAATTGAATGAGCTAGATGAGTTATGACTGGGTGCTAATGAGAATGCTTCTATTTACAAGGATCGGACTAAAAAGTGTCACGACCGGCAAAATCAGAAAAGAGAATTCAAAGTAGAGGATCAAGTTTTGCTCTATAATTCTCAGTTGAAACTCTTTCTAGGTAAACTAAGATCAAGATCGTCGGGTACATTCATAATTGCTCAAGTTTTTCCCGATGGCACTTTCGAGCTCTATCATCCTAAAAAAGAGGTTTCAAAGTCAATAGACAGCACCTTAAGCACTATTTTGAGATTGATTTTTCGAAAGAAAAGTTAGTCATTGACATTGCAGTGCCAGAGTAATTTCTGACACAGTCAGGCTCAGACTCGGGACTATAAATAAGTGCTTTGTGGGACACAACCCACCCAGTAATTTCGCTCTTCTTTATTGTCTTTTCTTTTATTTGTTTCTTTACCTTTATGCACTTTATTTTAATGCCTTAAGTTTAAAATAAATTTAGGTTTAGGCATTGTTATTCATTCCAGATGTTCGCATTAAAATTCTACATTACTCCATTTTTTGTTTTTTTTTTTTTTTTTTTTTTCTAATTTCGTCTTTGAAAGAGAAGAAAATGGAAAAAAGATTTTTGAATCAAAACAGAACAGAACTCCCCCAGCGCCGGCGCACGCCCGCACCTGTCTCTCTTCTCTGCCTCTTTCTGCTTCACTGGTCTCCAACCCTTCACGACACCAAAATCCCAAAAATTGGCACCTGAATTCGCGATTTTAAACCAGCTAGGAATCAATTGTCTTGGCTTTTGCTGGATTAAACTCGATTTTTTCTTTGAATTCGGCCAACTACTTAAGGTAAGACGCGTGAACTGATAATATGAATTTTTGGGATAAATTGCTTGCATTGCGAGAATTCTTGTTGATATTATTATCCATGCATGCTAACTTAGCTTAGTAACTCGATTTTGGGTGGACTTTCAGCTTCAAATCCGTTCCTCCCCTCCATGTTCGAGCTAGCTGCTCGGATTTTTTTTGGGATTTTGGCTTGCAATTTGTGTGTTTTCTTCCTGCTTTGAGTTCAATTAGATGCTGGGTTATGAGTTGGTAAAGGTTTGTTGAATGGATGATGATTGTGAAGCCCAACTTTACCTCCAAAAGTACTTGCTAAAACCTGCCTTCTATGTTTGATAAAATGCCAGAACGAGCTCCTTTTGTTCCTTTTGCTTTCAATCTCTGTAGGAGTATTTATCATATGTTAAGGATTATATTCTTGTAATTGGTGATCAGTTAAGACATGGGCATAGTAAGGATTTTGCATAATTTATCTAAAGGAATACTTCAGGCTGTTTACTTAGTATTGGCAGCTACTGCCTACCAAATTCGGCCCCACATCGTCTAGCTTAAATGAACTCCGGTAGCCTTGAAATTTTGTGTGAAGCTAGACTTATATGTGAACATTGGCTATAATTGCTGCAAATTATGAAAACAGGCCAGGAACTATCCAATTGGTTCAACAAACGATATAGTTCAATGGTTTGCCAGAAGAAGATCCGAATGAACATCTTAGGAAGTATGAGGAAATATGCGGGATGTTCAAAATGAATGAAGTACCGGCTGAGGTGATTAAGATGAAATTATTCTCTTTCTCCTTGAGTGGTAAAGCCAAAACTTGGTTTTACTCATTGCCAGCAAACTCGACTTGCTTAGTTCCTAACTGGGCAAACGCACGGCTAATATACTAGTTTAATTTTGAAACCCAAATGATCTATTCTAGCGCCAAGCCCACTGAACGTTGCTCTCCTTCCGCTTTTCCTCCCTTGCTTTGTCACGCCTCAGCGGCCTCTCTCTCTCTCTCTCTCTCTCTCTCTCTCTCTCTTCTACAGTCTCCTGGTTCTCCCACTCTCACGGACACGCTCTTACGGGTCTTTACCCTCTTGGTTTCCTTGCTGACCCTCTTTTTTCCCTTTTTTTGCTTCTCTATCACCAAAAGAAAAAGGTAATTTTCGCACCCCTTGCTGTTGGTACTTTAACAAGCAGTTAGATGCAACTAAACAGTTCAATTAGTATGTTTAGTTGGGGGTGTTCGGGTGTCTATTCTCATGTTTACTAACAAGTGATTAATCTGAAAATTGAGTGTTTTGGAATTGATTTTGGGTTTTTATAAAGATGTTAATTTAATTGCGTCTTATCTGTTATCTTAATCAATTTGTTATTGTTTGTAATGAATGTTTATTTATATGCAATGAATATGTTTGATAAAATGTCTATGTGATCAAATTAGTGTGTTTTGTGGTGTATTGATGGTGCTTTTTCTCTAGATTTAATTCAAACTGTGAGTTACTATGAAATTTAAACACCTTGAATCTATTTTGAGTATTCAAAAACTTGAACTTTTGTCTTGTGCTTTATTTCTTTTGCCACTAGTGCGGGTATGGTTGTTGTATGTTGAAGGTGATCATAATAAAATAATATCATTTGTATTGTAAGTGTTTGATAAAATGCTTGTATGGAATTAATATATGGTTTTGTTCACTATGATGATTTTCTAAAACTTTTAGAATTTGTTTAGTTCTACTGGTTAACATTCTTCTAGTCGAGCTTTGCTTTATAAATGAAAATTTAACATAAATAATTGTTAAGTTGCAGTTTTTGGTTGAATGATAATATCTTAGCTAGTGAACCACAAGTCTTGGACTAGAGTTTCGTTTAATCAGTCTCAGCTAGTTAACATTCTCCCTTTGCTTTAATCAGTCTCTCATATGTTATGTCCCTTTGCTCTATTCTGAGAATTCCAATGATGGCACCTTCCCATTCATGCTTTGAAAGTGTTTTCTGTCCTTGCTGAGAATGTATTTGCGATAAAGTCCGTTGCTCTGTTTCCTTCACGCCAAATATGAGTTAAAAGTTATTATATTTCTCAAAAATTGCTAAATTTCCACTAGCTTATACTGAATCTTCCAATGTCCACCACTATCCTTCTTAATAAGATTGAACACAGTTTTAGAATATGTTTTGAAACAAAGTTTAGTCAATCCTTTTTGTTTACACAACCTGACTTCAATCACAATAGCTTGGAGTTCAGCCTCCCCAATACCAGTGTGATGATTCTCATGGTTAGCAAAAACTTGCAACCCTTGATGATTCCCTCCACCAGCAACCTTGACAGGACTTTTCAGACTCCCATGCTAATTTTAACCATTCCACATTCAGGTTTTACCCATTTCACCCATTCTCCTTTCTTTGTAAGCTTCAATCCTCGTTTTCTGTCACCCGTCCCTATCATTTGCAAGGCCTTTATAACTCTATAGTAACTCATCTTTACCCTTGTTTCTTTGCCAGCAAATAATAAAAGGAATATAAGCTGCCATATTTTTCACATATGTGTAACTCAATATCCACTGATAAGCTAGTCAAATTGGAGGTAAACTCTGCTATAAGGATAATCCATGTTTCTGAGTGAAATGCCTCCTGATGCAATCAAGTATGCGGCTAGAGAGTCAGGAATATGAATGAATAGTTTAGTCTTTTCAAGGAACATGTAGCTCAAGAGTCAAGGATATGATTAGTCTAATCTTTTCGGGTAACTAAAAGTTAGCCCTTGTTTGCAAATCAATTCTATTTATAAATAAAAATTGGTCAAACCAATCACATCTACATATTTCATGGGATTTGCATCGACTGCGCAAATCTCCACCATTCGACCCACTCGTTCTCTCTCTTATTTCTCATTAAAACTCATTGCAAACGGGTGCTTAGTTAATTATTGTATTAAGTTTTGAATACTTATTTGCATTCAATGTATCAGTAGTCAAAAGGTCATGTGCATTCAATACATTAGTAGTATAAACAGAGTCCAAAGTCATCAGTTTGTAGGTACCTTTTGCTGAATATTGAAATTATCAAGTTTTTATTAAAAGTTCTCCTAAGAAAATATTGGCATCAACATTGCTTGGAGAATTCTTAATTTCCTAGCTCTTTTGTTTAACAATCAGTTTTGCTTCAACTCTAATGGAATCCCATACAATTCCTCCAAACTTTTTTAGCAGTTCTTTTGTTTAACAATCGATATGTGGAAGCTAAGATATCAAATGTTAAAAATTGTGTCCGGATTAAATCATGGCAATGGAGGCCTAGATGTGACAAAAGTAGGACCAAATCGGAAGTTCAAGGATTGAATTATGTGAAAAAAATGATCAAGTCGAATGTTTGAAAGGCCGAAGTGGCGTAGTTCAAGAAATTTTGGGCCACAAAATTATGATGCATATGATTTACATGAGAGTAAAATATGTCATCAGAAAGCTTATTAGGAGTTCAACACAACTTTCAGATCTCAATTCCGAGTTTCCTACTAAAAGTTGTGCACTTTGGAACATAAGCTTCCAAAAGCATGCGACCTCATGCGGCCGCAAGGATATAGCGTGCGGCCATATTTAGAATGCACTTTGAACGTGCGGGCGCATGGTCCTTTCGTGCGGCCACACAGGCCTAGACGTGCTTTGACGAGGAGTTTTGGCCTTTTTCTTTTTTATTATTTTCTGAATTTTAGTTGTTTCCTAATTATTTTCAGTGTTTCCGAATTAGTTTAGGTTATTTCTTATCCTATATAGGCACAAATTTCATTGTATGAAACAAAGTTTTGTTTGGAGAAAAAAATAAGAACCCTAACATATTCCTTTGGGAATTTTCTTGTGAGAACTTAATTCTCATTTTTAATTTCTTTTTCGAGAAATTATCATACTTTATCAAGAATCATTGTCCGAATTCTTGTGGTGTGTTATTAAATTCGTGGTTTGTTGATTTATTCGCTGGTCTTAATTAATTTTATTGGACAACTCTAAAATTCCGATTCGCTTTTCTTGGGGTAAATTGCATCATTGAGAGCTTGGATAAAATTCGCGCTTCCGTGATCGTATCACTTGCATATCATAAGCGTGCATCATGTGCATGAAGTTTATTTAGTGAGTCTTAACTCACCATCACACCCCTTCTTTCTTCCCTATTGTAGATGATGAGAGCTAGATGGTATGAGACGATCGCTTGGATGCAGACTCAGCCATATTCTTATCTTTTTCTAGTTTATATTTGGTTTATAAATTTATTACTTTTTAGACATTTAATATTATTCATTCAATTTGCTTAATTATTTAACTGTTTTTAACTTTTGAGGCTGTTAAGATATTTCATTTGGTTTGAAAAGAAATTTTGATACTTATGTTTAAGTTTGGATATTTCCGATGCTAGTTGTTTAATTTTAAAATTATTGCGATTTAGTGGATGTTGGCAAATGAACTTCACTTCTAAATAAAAGTTGGTCAAAACAATGACATCTACATATTTCGTAGGACCTGGATGTACTGCACATATCTCCACTATTCTCTTTCTTATTTCTCATTAAAAGTGTTTTCTAACAGGCACTTAGTTTACTAATGTGTTTACTTTGTGGTTGGGAACGAATAACTAAGGCTAATATGGTTTCCTATATATATATATATATGTATATATATATATATAGATCAGATTTTGGGTGTTTATACAGGTTTTTAAGTCCAATTTACAAAGACCCTATTAAAATTTTTGTAGAAAAATATAAAGAATACACACTCACCAAAAAAAAAAAAAAAACTAATTTAACCTTTTCCATATTTAAAGTTAAGTGAATGGTAGCATCTCCACGTTTTGAATTTCTAAACTCAGGGTCTTACAAACATCTTGGCATCTTTGTATCAAGAAGTATATATTTTACAATCTCATTGCATCTTACAGTTCTTATATTCATGTAGAAAAAATTGTTTTGGACTTCTATTCTCCTACATGATTTAAGTACTAACATGCGTTTCGCTTTTTCTAAATACATCAATCGCGATGTTTATGTCAACCTTAAAACAATAAATACTTGTAAGTTAATGCCGGACCTAGGAACATAGGTTTGTGAGTGCTAAGAGCAATTCTACTGTTGGGACAAAGGAAAAGGGAAAAAGTTAGGGGGAAAACCCTATTCTTAGGTATTGTATAGAGGAAAACCTTTTTTCCCCCCTTAAATTCTTTACAAATAATTTTGCTGTTGCCCCCCCACCCCCCACCCCCCCCCCCCAAAAAAAAAACACCAAATACGGTTGATATTCTGTTTTCCACAAGGACCACATCGTGCTATCATTTTGGAAGGAAAAAGGTGCAGGGGAATTAGGGGAGAAAAAAGAAAAGGTGGGGGGGGGATTGGGCCACCTTTTACCTTTTCCCACTCCAAAATGGCTCTTCCGATCTGTTTTTCTCCATTCCCCCATACATTTCTTGGTTTTGTTGGGTGATAGAAATGCTTTAAGTTTTAAAAAGATACTCTTAAAAGCAACTGTATCATTGAGACAACTTCATTTTCATATGCTGAGCTTTTTTATACCTGTTGATGTTCCCGGCAGCACAATGAACAACTTGAAGACTGTCAACCCATGGAATACAAAAATGAGGTTTCGGAAGCACTTATATTGTAGAAACAGGTAAATCATAAATGTGTACTATTACTCTTCATGTGTTTGTTATAATTTAATTTAGCATTTTCATTAGCTCGAAAAGTAAACTAACTCATAAAAATGCAGTATAGATAAGTTGGAGAATTTAGCGGATGCACGCATCATTAAAACGGGATTTGATCCGGGTACATGTCGCTCTAATTTCCAGCTGAAGGACTTTGTTAGGAGAACATGGATTCCAGAGGCCCGCCAACTGTTTGACCAAATGCCACGAAAAAATACATGCTCAGTAAACATGATGATTACCGGTTATGTTAAGTCAGGCAATCTTTCATGTGCGAGGGAGTTATTTGAGGACATGGTTGATCGAACAGTAGTATCATGGACAATAATGATTGGTGGATACTCGCAGCACAGTCAGCCTATAGAAGCTTTTAATCTCTATGCTCAGATGTTCAGATCGGGGACTAAACCAGATAGTGTCACCTTTGCCACTCTGTTATCGGGCTGTGAGGCTACTACGTCCAGAAAAGATATAAATCAGGTTCACGTACATGTTATTAAATTAGGATATGACTCGACTCTTGAAGTTTGTAATAGTTTGCTGGATTCTTACTGCAAATCTCAAAGTCTTGATTTAGCCTTTCAGCTCTTTAGGGAAATGCCAATAAGCGATGTTGTTTCTTACAACACAATGATAACAGGGTGTTCAAAAGGACTAAATGGGCAAGCAATAGAGCTCTTATTGGAAATGCAATATTATGGTTTAAGACCTACAGACTTCACTTTTGCAGCATTGCTAAGTGCCACCGTTGGATCCGATGGTTTTACCTTGGGACAACAAATCCATGGTCTTGTGATCAAGACCAACTATGTCTGGAATGTATTTGTTAGCAATGCATTGCTTGATTTTTACTCCAAGCGTGAGATTTTGGGGGATGTGAGAAAACTGTTTGATGAGATGCCGGAGTTGGATGGTGTTTCTTATAATATAGTCATCACAAGTTACGCATGGAATGGGAAACTAGAAGAATCACTTGATCTCTTTAAAAAGTTACAGTTAACCAGATTTAATAGAAGGAACTTTCCTTTCGCAACATTGTTAAGTGTTGCAGCAAATACACAACATCTGGAAATGGGAAGGCAAATTCATGCACAGGTATTTGTAACAACAGCTGATTCAGAAATTCAGGTAAACAATGCACTTCTTGACATGTATGCTAAATGCGGCAGATTTAATGAAGCCAGAAGTATATTTGCAAATCTTGATTTCAAAAGCTCTATTCCATGGACGTCCATGATATCAGCTTATGTTCAACTGGGACTAAATGAGGAAGCGCTCAAATTGTTCAACGAGATGCATAGAGATGATGTTAGTGCAGATCAAGCAACTTTTGCAAGTACAGTGAAAGCCTCTGCAAATTTGGGTTCACTTTCACTTGGCAAAGAGTTGCATTCATATATTATAAGATCTGGATTCGCGTCAAATGTGTTTTGTGGAAGTGCACTTTTGGACATGTATGCAAAATGTGGTTCTATCAAGGACGCAACTAAGGTTTTCCAAGAGATTCCTGATAGAAACATAGTCTCTTGGAATGCAATGGTCTCAGCATATGCTCAGAACGGAGATGGTGAAGCGACTCTTAGAGCCTTTACAGACATGACAGAATCAGGTCTTCATCCAGATCCAGTGAGCTTCCTTGGTGTCTTAACTGCCTGCAGCCGTTGTGGGCTTGTTGATGAAGCATTATGTTACTTTAATTCCATGACTCGGATTTATAAGCTTGTCCCAAGGAGAGAACACTATTCATGTTTGGTTGACGTGCTGTGTAGAAAGGGAAGATTCGAGGAAGCAGAGACCTTTATGGCTCAAATGCCATTTGAGCCCGATGAGATCATGTGGTCCTCAATTCTAAACTCAAGCAGGATCCATAAAAATAAAGAGATTGCTAAGAGAGCTTCAAAACAACTTTTCAACATGGATGTTCTTAGAGATGCTGCCCCCTATGTTACCATGGCTAATATCTATGCAGAAGCAGGTGACTGGGAAAATGTAGCCACGGTGAAGAAGGCAATGAGAGAACGGGGAGTTAAAAAAGTTCCGGCATATAGCTGGGTTGAAATTGAACATATAGTTCACGTGTTCACTGCAAATGATAGGACTCATCCACTAACCAGGGAGATACGAAGAAAAATCAACAGCTTGGGGAGACAGATGGAAGAGGAAGGATATAAGCCCGACACAAGTTGTGCCCTTCAAAATGTGGATGAGGATATCAAAGAAGAATCACTTAAATATCATAGCGAGAGGCTAGCAATAGCATTTGCACTGATCAGTACACCAGAAGGATCACCCATACTGGTGATGAAAAATTTAAGAGCTTGCACAGACTGTCATGCTGCGATCAAAGTGATTGCAAAAATTGTTGGGAGAGAAATTACAGTAAGGGACTCAAGCAGGTTCCACCATTTTAAGGATGGATTTTGTTCATGTGGGGATTACTGGTGAGATTAAGAGGGATATCTGTTTCCCCTAAAACAATCAAAGTTTTTTGTTCCAGTCTGACTCTAATGTGAACCAACATGAGACTCGACTACTTTTAGCTAATCATGATTCTTCCTTTCTACCCGTATTGGCATATTGCCCTTTTGCTGGTTTTGACAGTCCATTCACAGTGAGGTAAATTGTCTATGAACCTAACATTTTACAGAAGTTTTTTCTTATTGAAATTTTCTTGGCAGATTTGTCAAAATTTTGTTCTAAGATATGAATTTTATATTTGGATTTGCATTGATTATTCTGAACCTAAGTAATTTTCTTTAATTTTGGTTTCTTTTATGTCAGTACATATTATTTTATCTTTTCAAAGCTAATTTGGTTCTAAATTAAATTAAAAACGGAAATCATTGTCTACTATTTCTATGAGCATATAATCTGTAAGCTTAATTGCAATTTTGGTTCATCTGTGGTGAAAATCTTAAATAGTTGCTGTTGTTGTTGGAAAAAGGGCAGTGTAGTTTGGAAATAATATGTAAATCCTTAAGAAGAGAAAATACATTGAAGGAGCAGCCAAAAGATAGTTTGTTCTGGTATGCGAGGTCTTATAGACTTATATTTTAAATAAGGCACAACAAACTATTTACTCATCATCAACATATTATTATCTGAAATTACTGGGAAATATAAGCAAAAAGGTTCTCTGATTCTCTGAAATGTTTGATTTTGCTTTCTTATGACATTTCAATAGAATCCAATGTCAGGGCAAATTCCCTTCTGGCATTAGAGCTCTCACAGACTATGTCCACAGAAAGGGTCTTAAGTTGGGAATTTGTTCAGATGCTTGGTAATTTCGATTTGCTGATATATTATTTGAACTATCCATTTGCAAAAAGTGAGAGTTCCATTTATATATTTATTCACTTGTGCAGATGTTGTAGCAAGAAGCAGCACAGTTCACTTGGTCACAAAGAACAAGATTCCAAGACCTTTGAGATCGGAAGAGTAAAATACAATACTTGTTTGTTGTTGAATATGCAGTGATTGTATTATGGAAGAAACAAGAACTTGGGTTTTTGCTGTCCAGAATGGTCAGACACGGTTACGAAACTATTCTTTATTATCTCTTCTGATGGAGACGTTCCTTATATTTGATGAAGTGTGGGAGAATACTCTGCTTGAGTGGAAGCATCCTCCAGCAGCTTTCCTTTGTCTATATAAACAGAACTGTGTTAGTCACTTTGTCTCTATATTACTATGTATAGATTACTTGAAGTATGACAACTGAAACAATAATGCGACAAAGCCAATGATACGGTAACAAATTGATTTCTTCCATGTTGTCTTGGTTTTTGGTTCCATCCATTTTTCTTAACTGAACACAGGTTCTGAAATCATTTTTTCCTTCTTCCTAGGTACCCTGTTTTGTTTCTGAAATTATTTTTCCTTTTTCCTAGGTACCCTGTCACAACCCGAACATTTATGAAGACAGGCAGTCCAATCTTCTCTCTGTGAATGGTGATTTCGTTTTTACATTTTTATGATTTAATGCACCCGGCTTTGTGGGTTTATAATGTGGAAAACAGCTGGAGGACTGCAAATGACATTGCAGATATTTGGGATCGGTGCTTTCTTTTAGGATTATTTGTTTCTCAATTTATTTTATACCTGAACTGATTTTGCTGTGGAACCTTCTTCCTCCTGCAGGATGGTCTCAAGAGCAGGCCAGAATGAGGTGTTTACGCTGAGCTTGCAAGGCACAGTGGCTGGAATGGTTAGTTTCACGGCATTGACCAGCAGCCAATACTTTTGCACATCCCAGCATGCTTGAAGTGGGAAATGGAGGGATGACAAAGAATGAATAAATAAATAGTTCACTTTAGCATATCGGCAATTTCCAGGGTTGTTCCCGTATCACACTTACGATAGTATTGCACTGTACAAAGAATGAAAATTAGTTAAAACCAATTCATGTCATGTAATAAGCAGTCCTTCATACCAAAAAATAATCCTTGGAATTTCTCTCACGTAATCTGCTTTTTGCTTCAAATAGTGTATCTATTTAACTTGGTTACATAACTGCAGGCTACGCTTCTCCTTGGTTGGGACGTGAGAAAAACAAAGCTGTTATGGAAATCATTGTCAATAAAGAGGTGATTGCTGTGAATCAGGGCAACTAATGTGTGTCATTCGTTATTCTCACCATAATCTTCCAGTGTCATTTCCATGAATACTAGATTCTCACCCTTGTGTTGCGAAGGGAGTACATTTCAAAATATGCTACATAAAAAATATATTATTATAAAATTTCAATAATTTTAGAAACTCGATAAAGAAAGAAAGAAATTAGAAATTAACAAAATAGTGCATTTATTGTTTTTGTCGTGTGTTTTTGCATGCAATTGATTTTTTTGGATCTATGGAATGAGTCCCTTTCCAAAATCGCAAACCTCCAACCCCATATGACATGTTTAAAAGACACCTGGCGTGTATCTATGGATGCCACAAGTAATGTGGGAGGCTTTGTTATAAAATAAAAAACCTTCGGAAAGTTTTTGAACCATACTATTTTTACGTTTTATGCAAAATGAGATTCAACATACATTTCTCAACATGAATGACCAATATAAATCCTTAAATTGTCATTGAATTCAATTAATTGTCATTTTTTATGGAAATCAATATCTTAATTGCTTCAAGCGAGAGTTATGACATAATTAAAAATACTTTGGTTGTCTGGTGTTGTGTCGTGTTGTGTTGTTGGGGAATAATTTTTTTTTTAACTAACATATTGGATCTGTATATGATTATGCTCTTTGAGAATCTTCTCATCATCTATAGGTTCAATTAAAGGACAATAATATAAGAAAATGAAAAAAAAATTAAAAGAGAAAAATCATGCCAAAGAATTGTCATGTAATATATGTCTCTCTTATTGTTCCCTTTTGTATATCTCCCTCTCTTCAAGTGGTCGTTAAACGATTTTATCTCAGACAAATATATTTAGTAATTCCATCTCCAACAATTTGTTTTTCTCTCTAAAATGCAATCAAACCCCGTCAAACCCATTGACGTTATTAACCATTACCCATTAAAATTGAAGTAAGTGTTTCGGTATAAACCCATAGTAATGATGGTGCTCTTCAATGATGGATTAATTCACCTGAACCTAGTGCGAACACAGCCCGACGAGCCGAGCTCGCCAACTTTTGTAAAAAGTAACAATTTCATCCAATCCACAGCCTTTTTTTTTTTATTTTTTTTTGTTCAAAGCTATAGGTTTTCAAACTTTCAAAAATATGTATAAAAGTTCTCTATGGGCAATTTCTGTCCATTTATGCATTTATATTCTTAAAAAAATAATCATTTTACCCTCATATGAAATAAAAGGAAATTAGTCAAAAAACTTTTTAAAAAATCCAAAAGATTTAGATAAAAAAATGAAAAAATTGTTGCTTTCTCCGACTAGTTACTCTTAACTTTCACTAAGTATCGTCACTAAGTAACTTAAGTGAATGAAAAAAGAATTTGTTACTTTTTACAAAAGCTGGGGGTCTTTTGTGAAATTTACCTATTTAACAACTATTGAACTGTCACATTGAATGAATCAAATAAAATTACTAAAATCCACTCAAATTTAAGTAGACTCCATTATTTTTATATATTGGTCAAACTTTATTAAATAAATAAAAAAATTTCAAAAATATTAAATTTAACTTTATTAAACGAATAATAATTTTTTTTCAAAAATATTCAGTTCTAGTACGATATTAAAATTGTTGTTAAAGTTTTTTTTTTTAATTGTTGTTATAACAAAGTTAACAACTAACTAAAAATGATTAACAACTTAACACCACTAATGTAGGAAATTTTTTTTTTCTTGAGTTGTTATCTAACAACTTAGTTTAATACTTTCAATGTGGATGCTCAGTATGCGATAAAGCTATTTGGGTATGAACGCCTGTTTTTTTTTTTTTTTGGGAATCAAATAGGGCTTCATAAAATAAAGGCAACTACTAATCATAAGAGTCAAATAAGAAAATTACTTATGTTTTTGTAAAACTATATGTGATTTCATACATGTGGTGACTTATGATTGGTAGTTGAGCTCCTTATAGAACTTTATTTGGCTCCATAGAAAATGTGGTACAAAACACTACCTAAAATGAAAACAAGTTTTTGTGTTTTGAGTAACTGAGTTGATGGCAATTGCTTGTTTCCTCAACCATCCGCCTTATAAACCGCATAGCCTCCATTGTGGACATCACCGACAGTTATAAAAAGTAGAAACTCACTTGTTGGTTCTCACATTTCTACAATTGCAGTCTTTATAACGTGATTTCCATAGAAAAACACAGGACTATCTCCTTAAGTTATTTCATCGTGGGAATTAGTAAAGGAAGATTATATATAATGTATGTAAAGAACAAACAATCGATGGGTCATGAGTATTCTTCTTTTTAGCTCAAGTAGTTTGTAAATGTGGTCTTCCATATTTTGTATTAAAATTCTTCTTTTATATTTGATTTAGAGGAGTCCTTTTACAAAACTAGATAATGCTACTTTATAAAGAGTCTTATCCTTATTGGGTACGAATCTAACAAAAACACATCAGGGTAAAACTCCTTTATAAGGAGCCTTATCTATTTTCTTAAGAAATTTCTGATTTAGAGATTAATTTTTTGATATCTAATTTTTTCAATTTTATAGGTTATCCTATGCATAGCACGGGTGTGACTACTTAATTAGTATTTTTTTTTTGGGTAAAATTTAATTAACATCTTACTAATACAAGATTTGGTAAAAATGAATTTGACGTTTTTATTTTTTGTTGATGATTTTAAGAGATCAATAATAATTTTCTAGCACCTAGGGTGATGTTATGGTACTCATATATGGGGGTATACTTGTATGTGTGTACGATATGTGAATACATGTAGCCATGTGACATAAATACATGTAGTTATGTCACCTTAGAGCATATTCGATGCAAAGTCAATGTGGAATGTCTTAGGTGTATACATGTCAAAGAATATTGACATTACATTTAAAAAATCTTCCAATGCAACAATGTCAACATTGTATATTTGTCAAGTTATTATTAGAGATTTAAAAAAAAAACACAGAGAGAGAGAGAAATTTTTTAATTGGATAAATTAATGCTTCGCAAATAAATATTTTTTTACCAATTGTCAATTTATTTCATGACTATGACTATACATTGGAGATACTCTTATAATCTATTAACATATAAAAGCACTTAAGTGCCTTAATTTTTTTCTCTGCCTATTTGCTCTACGGTCATTCTCGCGGTAAGTCTTTTCTATGATAAATGTTTGATTTATGGAAAGTTTTTTAATTAACTTTGTTTATTCCATATTCGTATGCAGCTTTTTCCCTTCTCAGACTTTCGCGTTTATCTTTTTTGTGACTATGATATGTCTTTGATTACGATAAATCGTATTATAATATTCTTTAGTATTCAAAATCATTGTTGTAGAGGTTAAGGTCTACAGCTTTGGGTGCTCTTTCATTTTCTTTTCATTTACATAACATATGTCAAATGACTAGACTGATACAAGCTCTAATAATTACTGTTTTACTAGATAATGCATTTAGTAACTTATTGTGACAATTTAATCAAAAGCCTTATATTGATATCGTTGTATGAAAATTAGATCTTCTTCTCCCTTTTCATTTGATTATTCAAATGTATAAATGTGGAAGAGTGACCATAACTTTCTTATTAGTTAACTCTGAGAAGATCTCAGGATATATATTATCCCTTATTATCGTTTTGTATAGTGATCCTATCATATTTGAAATAAGTTTCAATGATTTTTTCTGTTCACTTGAAATGGGAAAGAAATAGTTCATATATACAAAGTTCTCCTTATCCTTTTCAGTTGACAGAAATTGTTTGAATGTTTTGTTTCTAATCAGTATCATTTGTTTGTGGCTTCTAGTACTGTACTCGAATAGGTTGTGTGAAAACACGTGTATCATGTTAGATTTATTTCTCTGTTGTTTGGTTCCGTAGTTTCTACCCTGGGCCTAACCGGTAACTCTCTCTAAGGTTAATGAGTGGTATAATGTCCTATACTCAATGTAATGATTCTCATCATAGTTGAGTTTGGCTCATTTGTAGAGAGAGAAAAGGCACAATGGATTTTTCAGGTTAGAAACTTTCATTCGCCCAGGTGTTTTACCACCTAGAACGACGAGATATTATATCTCTATAAGGGGAGTGGGTTAGGTGACATTTCTAGATTCTTTGCTATCCATGCCTTTATTATCTCACTAAGGGTAAGTGAATGTGTTGGGTCGGCGTTGTCAGAAAGAGGCGAAGCCGAGAAAGCAGCGTGTACGGTAGGTTTTTCGATCCCAGATTTCTCTCTATAAGGTTAATAGAAAGAGTATGTGGATTTCTGTTTCTCTTTATGTTTATGTTTATCTCTATAAGGGTAACAGAAAGTGTATGGGGCATTTATTAAGCGAGTCAAAACTCTTTTCTTATGATATTTCTAGTTAGCGTCGACCTACTCTTGCATTTGAACCCTCGAACTGGGAATTGGCAGTTGCTTTAGCTGCTTCAGGACCGTGCATATCTTAACTAGTGGGCTTAGCCCGAAAAGAATATTGCCTGCTCTTCGTAGATAGAAACACCTTTTTAGGCATCCAGCCTTCATCATCGTATAGACACCCGTGAATCCCTTCTCTTTCTTTTTATTCCAGTAAAGAGTCTTATGAGGTCTGTGCATTAGTTCTTCTCTATTGCTTATTTGATTTAGTAGAAAGCCTGGTTCAAACGAAAGTCGAGCAGCATGCCCATTTATGGCTTTATAGTCCCAGGGAATGGAAGGTGAGAAGCATCATTTTAATCTCGATTGCCAGGTAGAGTTTCATCTCTATCATCCGAATCCCCAGCTCCATCTCTGGTATTTCTTTCTCCCGCCTCCGGTACGGACGAGCAAAGGAAGCGAGTATGCTGCTAAGCGGCATTAGAACGGTCGATAGGGGATAGACAAGAGAATAGCTTCGAAACGACCTGCCAGTCAATGGAAATCTATTCCATGAACCCAAGCTTTGAATGCCTCCGCTCTACATCTATCTATTCTCTAGGACCCAGACTCGAAGGGACATAAAGGTAATCTGTCTGTGGCTCCAAAGCACCATTTCTATCCATTCCCGAGCCATCACCAGTCAATGACATCTCATGCCCTCGATTCGACTCCAGCAACAGCGAATGAAGCGCCACCTCCAGGGTGAAGTCCCAATGCTCTTGATCTACCTTCTCCATCTTCTGTTTCCCCTGCCCGGTTGATTATTCTTCAACCGATGAGTCTTCCTATGAGAAAGAATAGGAATTTCCTTCCTCTTCTTGTCCGAAGTAGAGTGGTGAAGTCCAGTTGGGGCTACTGGGCCAGACGACATTGATAGCTGAGTTTCCGTGGTAGGATACAAGGCTTGAAGTGTGGGTCTTGGGCAGACGTCCTCCACTGGTACAAAGGCTCATCCAGTGAGTGATGACACTGGCGAGTCAACTGCATAAGGGTATTGATGAGACACTCATTCTGAAGGCTATTTCTTAATAGATATTGGTTAAGCTCTTCTGGCTGAATCCGACTCTGTGCCTGCCCTTTTGCTAGCTTTTTTCATTATGCTGGTTCCACTACTGCTTATGCTGGAAATCTCTCAACACCGTCAATCCACTTTCCATAGATGCAGCCCCTTAAACAGTGTGAAAAGGTGGTAGTTTGAAGAAATGGCTGGAAGATAGGGTTATCGAGCTACCTTCTGTGACAACTGCCCCGACTACTGAAGACGAGAAGCATTCGCAAAGTATCTATCACAGGAGGATATCCCATAGCGCAATGGACTGTTATATGCTTAGGTAGGGGGATTTAAGACAAATCTTACAACTAGGGCTTGAAAGCTTTAATCGAAGGACTGATAGTAAGCGCAGAAACCTCTTTGATAATGACTTTTAGGTTTTGTTGTTATGACATTACTAGGAATGCTTGATGTACTGATAGGTGAGAAGGGAAAGGAGTGCAAATCCATAAGAATAAGTGGTGTAGGCATAGGGCAAAAAAGCGGATCTGTACTGATAAAAGAGGAGATCGGTTCAGGAACCAAGCCGCTGAAGTGGAGTGGGAAGAAGGCGTTCTACTCGTGTGGGATTTGCGGTAAGCAGTTCGTTCTAGCCTTAGTATAAAAGAAGAAGTCATACCATGCCGGAATGGTATTTT
Source organism: Nyctanthes arbor-tristis (assembly GCA_963692815.1). Lineage (NCBI taxonomy): Eukaryota > Viridiplantae > Streptophyta > Magnoliopsida > Lamiales > Oleaceae > Nyctanthes > Nyctanthes arbor-tristis. The sequence goes on from CAVNYN010269371.1 coordinate 57,627, forward strand.
ATACCTATAGTCTATATAGGAAATTCTTCCTAGAGGAATCGATAATGATTCATGTGAAATAAGAAAGAAGGAATCTCTCGAGCGAACAAAGCAAAGAACCAGACTGAGACTGACTTAAAATCCTTCAGTAGGGGATAAAAAGTGGATTAGCTTTCGTTAACAGAGATGAAAAGCATAAAATCCGAATCTGAGATCTTGAGAGATCGAATCGAATGGGAGTCCTAACCTAAGCAACTGGTTTTCATCCCTCAATCAATCGACTTTGAGAACTAATCTCCACTTTTTGTTTACGGCTGAACTCCGTATTTATGTGAGAGCGATTGAACTCCTTTTTTGACCTCCGTCACCTCTGAAACTCGGCAAAGCTGCCTGCCTTTCTTTCAATGCTTTAAGATGGAAGTAGGTCGAGTATAGGGCTTTCTCGATCGGAGTCCAGACGGACTTGATTGCTTATTTCATTCCATCTTCGCTCCTGGAAACAAATCAAGGATGTTAAAAAGACAGAGTCAACCGATAGATCAAAGAGTCACAAACCTTGCTGCCACCTAATCGATGAATCTTGTCCCCCTTTTGTGGCTTTAGCCCGCTTCTTGTTACCTTGTTACTAAACAAATTGCGTGCGTATAGAATGGGATCAAGACCAGTGGGTCGGTTCTCTCCCGAGTCTCATTAGTGGATTGTAACCACAGACTTTTTTGATAAAAAATCAAGGATAGGTCCGGGGACCCCTCATATAATAGAATTTGATCACTCCTCTCATGCCGTGGATGGACGAAACTATTACACTAAACTTTCAGAAAGAAATTTGGAATAAAAAGAAAAGGATGAAGGAGAAAAGGTAGTTCCCTTACTCTATTCCTTAGCCTAAGCCTCAGAGGCGGGGAAGAAGGAAGCAAGAGCGCGAAGAGAGCGAATAAGCCACGTTGATCGCTTCGGGTGGGTGATTTTTCTCTGTGTATCTTTGGTTGTAAAATAAATGTATAAAGAGTAATGGTCAGTTCTCGACCCGCGTTTGACACGCAATACTCACTGTCGAGTTGTAACCGAAGTAGATCAAGAGAAGGGACGATGCCCAGACAGATTTGACCCAATGTCAAAGAGGCCAAAGGCCCAGAATGAGACGAGTCAGGGATCCAGAATGACTTCATTGACTGATCACCGAGCAAGAAAGACGCTTTACGCAGCATAGAATATAGAAGATATCGAGGTTTATTTATCCCATTGCCTGCTTGTCAGGCTAGATTCCATCCGATCTTCTTTGACTGCTTATCCACATAATTAGTTAACCCCTCCCCCATAGGCCAAAGGTCTTTCTTTAGGGCAGTAGTTCGGCTTGCACATACATAACAGGGTGACCACGAAAGAGAAAGGCAAATCGCTCTAGGTGAATAGAACCTACCTCGGAAAACTAGATAGGCTGCTTTCGAAAACTATTACTGCAGATCGACATCGGAGGCGGCCCAAATCTAGGCTGTGACGCTTCCTGTCGAGTACAATTAGGACTTGAAGTTCGTTTACACAGTAAGAGAAAGACAATTCTAAAGAATGGGACTAAGTCTTGAGCAACTTTTTTAGATTATATTCTTTAATATAGCATCAACATGACAATAACATTACAAAGCGATATAGGCATTTATCCCATCCATCAACCGAGAAAGACACCTACGTTACACTAACTAGGAGCGCGGTTCTTTATTCAGAAATACGTTCTGAAATGAGCCCACATATAATTAATATAAAAGGGGGGCTGGTTTGCTACTAGATAGAAACCTCAGCCTAAATGAAAGGCTGACTTTTTATGAGACTCAAAGTTGAATAAGCTTTGCACTTATCTTGACTTTTTTGCCCTCGTACTGACTGGCTTTGGGCTATTGGACTCGATTGAGTACGAGTACCTTGATCAAATGATCAAATAGAGCGCGTGGCCTTCTATGATCAATTTCGTGGTAAGTACCGTACTTTTGAATTGGAAGTTGAAAACTTTTTTTAGATAAAAAAATATGTCATACTCTTTTTTCAAGTCCTTTCATTTTCTTAGAAGTTTTTTCGTGATGAGTCCCGTACGAAGGACGTTTCTTCCTACCCTAAGATGAAAGCTGCTTTGCTTCAAGTGAATTCACTGGATTGCCCTCATTGTACCTGAACCTCACACTCGCTTTTCAAGACCTTTCGTTGCTCTCACAAGCTGTAGTTATATAAGAATAAAGAAAATTTAGGGGGTTCACAACTGACTTGAGTTATAACAACCTGGTTCGCTGCGTAGAACTCGTAAATATGAATGAGGCCTCGTGAATGCTTAAAACCACCTCCTCCTTTCCTTGCCTTGAGGAACTTGATCTAAGGACCTCTCTTTGTGTAGAAGTTGGCCAGTGAGGTAATGTTGTAAT